>JAYGXS010000055.1:53746-69979 GCA_036362985.1 Ligula intestinalis
ACTGAACACCTATTGGATACGGGTCATTCTGTTGACCCTAAAACATCCTTCCGAGTACTTGTTCGGGCACGAACAACTCGTATCTTACGCTACCTGGAGGCAGCATACATAAGGCGGTTTAAACCTGACCTATGTAAACAACTGGAGTATGTGGTGAACCTAACCCTACCGTGGTAGCACCGGCTCCTTGTTTACCCACCCCTTCCCACATTTTTGCCTTGAATGTTTTTGTCTTAGACAGTTTACTGCGTTTCTTTGCTGCCCACAATGTTTGAATGCCTACTTTATTGATTGCCTCTTGGCTAACTCTAGTGACCTTGATATTTTGGATCGATTTTTCTGTATGAGTTCAATTCTGTAATTTATCATTCGTTATTCTGTTTATGCAGCGAGCGGAAGCGGTTGATGAGCGCTCGCGAAATTTATGGTGCCATTAAATTCAGCTACATACGCTGTCTTCAAATCATCCACTTGCCTAAAATTAATGCTAGCTTCTTGGCTACCACATCTTTGGACATAAACACGTCCGATAAAGTCTTCCCCACACTCTAGAACCCCCTTGTCGCACAGTCACACGCATCTATAGGTTACACAAATCTCTTGCACAAATCGCGCACACATGAATCAATCCTGTAACGCGAATACGCTCCATTTTGCCATCGGTGGTATTGCGTGCCAACCGTCACACGCAGAGACATGCACCTCTACCCTACGTGGGAAGCCTGTACCGCGTCGTAGTTTGGCATGCGCGCAGTGCGAACCAGATCACACAGGATGTGCGTGGATGGTGTATTTAACATTTTCAGTTACTGCGCACAACCGCAGCAGGTTCGGACACAGTCAACTGGCGCACGGAAGAAAGCAGAGAACGGGAGGTTGATCACGCATACCTAACCATAATAAAGCCAACCCGCTTTTATCCACAATTAAGCGCTCAAAATCGCGACTTGGAGGGCTTAATTCGACTGGGTAATTTGGTTCTCTTTGAATAGAGAATAAAACTACAGTAGCTACTTCTAGTACGATTTCACGTCTGCAAGCTCTGAGATTCTGCAATAATTACAGTCCGGTGCGACTGAGTGTGATTCACTCTTCGATGAACGTTCAGTTGACCGCTAACGGAATTCATCTGTCCCGCTCTGTCTTGAACCTCGATAGTCGTAAAAGCTGGTAGTATAGACACGTAGCATTGCCGAGAGAGACAAGGGCGACGGGAGTGGCCGTTTCTAGTTCATCTGCCATCATCAGCCAGACCCAAGTGGTACCCCACCTGAGCCTCAAAAGCTGACTTATAAGCCAGAAATAGCCATTCCAGTTTTGCTGGCAATACTATCCGATTGAGATTCAGCTCGTGTGTGGAACACGTAGAGGGCTGACTTAGCTTTATCGTTCACTGCATCTCATTCAGCCTCCTGTTGTCCAGATACCCTCTTGTCATTCAGGTCCAGGTGGGTGGGGAAGGAGTGAGGGTGATATATGTCGTGTAACTATACTTTTATCATCAGCTCATTCACGCGCATGTCATCGTCCTGCACCCATTATACTCTGGGGCACACGGTGGACATCGTGGTTACTGGTCACTGGAAGCTCAGCAAGAAGCTGCCGCAAGATGCCTCTCCATACGCGTGAGCATGTCAGCTGTTGAGATTCTTAGCTCCCATCGCGTGTGTGCATCCTTGTTCCTATCGCAGGGGGTTCAGTAAATTAGACCCTTGAAATTGTGACCTTCAAGCCCAGCGTCTTAGGAGAAGAGAAGACATGGGAGGCAAGAATGGTAGGAAGAGTTTATTCTGTACAGAAGGAACTGGGGAGTAGGCAGGAGTAAGCTGACTTTCGGATGAGCACAGTCCAGCTGCTAGGATGCTGGGTCCAAAACAAAGCCAGCGCAGGCATTGTTACTAGCGCCTAGGGCCGTCTCCGTGTGAGTCAGACCTGAAAGGTGATTGGCCAAACCACGTGAGCAGACGGAGGGATGTGAGCATGTTAGCAGCCATCAGCGTTTCCAAGTGATCGCCCACACGGAGTGAGTAACCATAAAATCTCCCTTCTCAGACCGAAGTTCGGGTGACAAAGGAATCTGAACCACTGAAGAATAGTTACAGGAAATAAACGGGGTGCGTATCAATGGTAGTGTTTTAAAAGCATGGACAGCTGTGGCTGACATGAATGAGCCAGGTTGCAGGGGCGGTTGGAGAAAGCTGGTGGTTCAGTTAAACGTCAAACGCAAACCGGTATGCCGTGTCAGTATGGGTTGAGTTAAGTGATACCGCTGGCAGTAGAAGCAGGACCAGCTGTTGGGAAGAAGGTCTGGCTGGTGGTACTCATAGTGTGCCTTCTCTGCTGGACTGGGAGGGAACCATGGCGTAGACGGAACAGCCTGAGAGTAGTTGCTAGCCTCCATCTTGCTATACGACAGGATGCCAGTTACAAAATTCTCCATATCATGGTCACAGAAAACGACACAAAAAAATTCAGTAGAAGTCAGGAAAGGTTTGGTGATAAATGTGCTAAGTCACATCAGAAGTTGCGACCGCGGATCACATCGGGATCACCAATATCGCAGGGGGTTAAGTAAGTTAAAACATAGCAACTGCGATTTCCAGGCTCGGTTCCTTAGGAAAAGAGAAGACAGGGGAAGTCAGAATGGTAGTAAAATTTATTCTGTACAAAAGGAAGTGGAGTATAGGCAGAGGTAAGTTGAATCCCGGACAAGTGCTGTCCAGGTACTAGGGCGCCGGGTCTGGAGTGAATCCAGCGCGGGAATTGTCACAAGCGTCTATAGCGGCCTATGTGTGAATGGACATTAAAGGGTGAGTGGCCAGACCACGTGGACAGGCGCAAGCTTTGATCCCGCGCCCATCACACTCTGAGACAAACGGTGGACACCAGGTGCCTTAAATCCCGAACGGTACGGTAGCAATGAGAACGTGCATTTTTATCCTAAAGAGATGGATTTTGGTGAGCTTGAGCGTACTGAGAATATGAACAGTCGAAGTGCATCTGTATGAAACAAGCCATTAACAAAGAAAACCAGATTATGCTGTCTCAAAATCCACACAAGTGCCAAACTGTAAGTGTAACCTACACTATCTAGCACACCGTAAATCTTCTCACCGTCGTAAAATCACATGATCTTCCGTCTCTGATCCGAGCTGCTTTCTCAGTTCTTTTGGATCGAACTCGTGACTTATCGGTCCACATAACACTGCTCCACTGAGAACGCCACAGAATCCGGTCCAAACTGTTCTGTTTCTGCTTCTACCTCAACCTCGGCACCTCAACCGATCGTTGCGTCTAAAAGTCATATTTTTTCAAAATCCACTTTAAGTTTGGAAAGCTGAAGTAGCCATGAAGCGATCACGATGCACGCATCTCAGTAGTCACTGATGCTCGCATAACCTCCTGCATTACTCCTGATCCGCTGGCAGCCAGCGACCAATGTCAGTGTACTGACTCATCGTGCACTCGTCTGCCAAGTCTAGCGCTTGCACGTGACAGTATACTCAAAGCGCTCCTGGTCACTCCACTTTAAGGCCACCCACATTGTCTTCTTATCCCTATCCTCGCGATAGCTGGAAGCCAATCGGTGTGCACCATGTCCTGATTGGCTGCACACAAAAAGGACAGCTTCGGGGTTCCCGCATTCCCGCGACAACAGGCACTGGTAAAACAATAACAAAAGTGGGCTCAGGGAGACTGTGGGCAACACTGTTGTTGTAGAACCCTTTGTACGCTCGTTCCCACAGTACAAACGGTCAAACTTTGCCAGTATTTCCTGACTTCTGCTTTTGGAAACCTTCTGTTGTCAGCTCTATCCATGTGCAGTAGGCATGAAACTGTGGGATACTGAGTGGCCCGACCAGATAATAGGTGATAGAACGTATCCCAACATTTATAAACTAGTTAATATGATAAGGCGTGAAAGGCCAGAGTGTTATGAATGATTTAATAATGCTAGAAGGAGTAGAATATGAGTAATAGGTAAGGGACTCCCAGAAAAGTGCAGTCCAGCCATGAATGGGCCGGAGTCCAGAGGCACATTCCGGCAAGTAGATTACCGGGTCTGGACGTCTGCAACCGAACAGTAGATCGTCGGTTCCGGGAGTGACTGAGCGTAAACAACTACCCCGCATCTTGTGCACTGGTCTCGCCTTGAGAAGTGATTGGCTATTGAGGCCAGACAAGTCCCGACCTTGAGTGGGCCGGAGTCTGTGAGCCAGACAGAGAGTGACCTTGAAAGGCTTATCCCCGCGGCGTCCAAAGAAAGCACGGCTAAGAATAAGGGGTCGCAACAAAACAATATTTTGGCATCGCCTCACGCCACTTTCGGTCTAGCCCGCGGATACGGTGGCAATCCCTGATCGGCCTCACTGCCCTGGATCATCGTGCGTCCGCTTGCCAAGCTGTGCGCTTGCGTAGGACAATCTACTCCACAGGCCTTCTTGTCTGTCTCACGCTTCTGGTTGATCCACTGCGGGCAGCACGCTTAGTCCTGTTGTCCTTAGGCTTGCGAGAGCTTGAAGCCAATCAATATGCACCATGTGCTGATTGGCTAGAGGCAACAGAGGACACGTCCTGGGTTTCTGTTATTCCACGTGCAGAGGGACATATGAAAGTGCTGGCCGGAGGAGACTGTGAGCAATAAATTTCTGTGGAGCCCTTCGTGAACTCTTTCTCAAAGCGAACCCTATACAGATTTTCGGTCTTGCCCAACTTCTGATTTGCGGAACTTTCTGTTGTTGACTTCACAATTTTTCGACACACTCGTGGTTTTGTATTGGCAAGCCGCCATACGCTTGCTTTCCAACGCTTTAATCTATCCAGTCCCGACATCCCGATCGTCTATCACAATTGTTTCCATTTGAGAGTAGCACGATGACTTCAAAAGAAGAGTTTAGCCATGAAGTGAGCAGGGTAGAACCAATAGGTCATAGTGAGTTCGGGGCGACTACCCCTGCCTTAATACCGAACAAATGAGCTCTTTTCAAGTGCATCAGCTTGTCCAGAAGGACAATCGGATAACCCGATACGGTTATCATGCAAAAGGTTTACCAGCCAAGTAAGCACGCGCGTCTGAGCCAGCTCATTTTTTGGCGGTTTGGTGAATCTCAGAGGTCTTGAAGATGGTTATAGCTGTAAGATTTATTGGTACCATAAATTTCGGGAGAGCTCCTCAGTTACAACCCCTCATTGCAGTAAGGTTAACGAATGAGAAAAACACGAAATTGAAAATATACAGAAAGGTCATAGGTCCTAGTCAGATAGAGAAAAAAGGTAAAAACAAAATTGGAGGAAGAAAACAGGGAAGTGAGTTGTGGGGAATATTGGGCTGGGGAATGTGCGAATCTGGGGCCTGTGCTTACCAAGGTAAGGCAAGGTTAACCACGTGCTCCAACTGTTTGCAGAGGTCCGGTTTAAAGCATCTAATATAAGCAGCTTCCAGGTAACACAAGATTCGAGATGTTCGTGCTCGAAAAAGAACTCGGAAAGAAGTTATAGGATCTACCGAATGACCCGTGTCCAGTAGGTGTTCACTGATAGAGGAACGAGGAGAACGGTTTTCTTGCTTAAATAACCAGCTAGGTAGATGTTCCTTGGCTCTGGTTGCCAATTGTCGTTGCGTTCGCCCTATGTACTTGCATCCACAAGTGCAAATGAATTCGTAAACGCAACTAGAGGTGGCGTGCAAAGGAAAGGCATCCTTGACACAAGAAGTCGGCAGGGGCTTTGTTAGAGAGCAAATTATGAGTTCTGCGGCGTAATAGGTTTTTTCTATGGTCTTGAGCAAGCGCCTCTTGATTGTGTTTAGGACGTTATCCCCCTTGAAGGGCAAGGATATAAATACTGGCTTCTTCGGGGCTAATTGTTCACTCATTTTGGGTCGTAGAGGTTTACTATATTTGTCTATAAACTGAGGTGGAAATCCACGCTTCAGTAGAGTAGCTTTGAGACAACCTAATTCTACGTCCAAAGTATCCACAGAACAGATTTTTCTAGTCCTCTGGAAAAGGTTACAAACCAGGTTACGTTTCCATTGAATGGGAACAAAACTTAGAAAATGTAAGTACTGACCTTTCCAGGTTTTCTTGTGGAAGACTCTCCGTGAAATGGAGCCATCTGTCTGTCTGGACAAGTGGACGTCAAGGAAGGAATGTTGGTTATCACGTTCCAGTTCCAGAGTAAATTTTATCTTCGGATGTAGCTTGTTCACAGTGGACAGCAATTCCTCGGCTTCTTTTAAGTTCTCCACGATCATAAAAACATCGTCTACATATGGTCTGTAGATTGTTGTGTGGTGCAATTCTGCGAGTACTTTTCTTTCCAAATGGCCCATAAAGATGTCCGCAAAGGTTGGTCCGAGTGGACTTCCCATTGCGACTCCGTCAATTTGTCTATACAGTTGGCCATTGAACAGAAATTGGACATTTTTAGTACAACGTTGTAGTAAGTTTCGCAGTAATTGTGGGGACAGGCGTGGGTCGGATGAATAAGCACAGATAATATCAATGGTTTTATCCAACGGCACGTTAGTTAACAGGGACTCTAGGACCTATGACTTTTCTGTATGTTTTCAATTTCGTGTTTTTCTCATTCGTGAACCTTAATGCAATGAGGGGTTGTAACTGAGGAGCTCTCCCGAAATGTATGGTACCAATAAATCTTACAGCTATGACCATTTTCAAGTTCTCTCCGGGAACAGCATGCTTCAAAAATCTCAGAGGTCTCTGAGTTTAGTCCTCGATCTAGTCGGAATTCCCCAAAAATTAAGTTCAGCCTATTTTTGGATACAGCGATCAGTTCTCCCCGGAGTTTTTCATATTTCTAATTAAACGTTCCTCAAAGTTTATACTCAGAGGACTTCGAGCCTCTATCTGGGAAAATTCTAAATCTCCCGGTTATCGATTTAAGTCCCTTAGTTCTCTTGTTGCGTTCTAGTTATTTATTTCTGTACCATTAGCCTGTTTAAAGCAGTATTCAGTTAAAAAGAAAGATTGTGAACTGTTTACGTGTCCTTTTTTTGGTGCGCTAACGGCCCCATACATTGAACACGCATTATCTGTACATTAATGAAGCATTACAACTTTAATCACGAGTTCCGTAAGACGTTTGAGCGGGGGAAATTCATGATCGGCGGCCTTTCAAGAAAGCCTTACCAGAATCCTTACCCGTGTCTCGGGTCTTAACCCCAGCACTAGCCCTAGCATAAAACTAAACTATTGCCTCAATCGCTATCCTAAACTTTAACCCTACGGTTAATAAGGACCAAAACCTTAACCCCTTAACAGATAATCCTGACCCTAATTCCAATTCTGACCTCAACTCAACCTTAAACCGAAGCCTCATCTTAATCCTGAACCTAATTTCCCTGTAATTTGACGCAAAGCCGTGGGCGGTTACTGTTTCTGCGTCCTGTTTAGCCTTCCCTACAAGCAATTTTTACCTAAATTAGTGGCATGCACCACGGCCTCGGCGCGCTAACGTCACCTGGGCGTCAGGTTTGTTGTTTTGCTCGCAGGCAGCAGCCGATTCGCAGTTAAGTTGTCCGTCGTCAGTGCACAATCGCGCGCTCGCATGCATGCGCATGCATTAACACGCAAGAAAAACACCTGCGCGCGCATGCCAAAGATGGCGGGCATTGCGTATTGGCTGACCGCGGCATAGCCGATGATCGACCCCAACCGGATGCTAGTGCGGGCAACCAACCAATCAGAATTCAAGCTGTATTGGGTTGCGTGTTGGCGGCTTGCTAGCCACACCCAGGCAGCTAGCCGGCCTGCTTACCGGTCCGGCCGCCAAGATCACAGACCGCTGTGAGTGCATAAACCGCAGCAAAAGCAAGACAACTGGGTGGTGACCGCCGTTAACTAAGACCTCGGTCACGCAAACATCTTGCATGCCATCCACCTATCCATTTCTGTGTGTGTGGGCGTCATTAGGTTTTGGTGATAAAGACCTTCACTCACCAGTGGGCACCAGGAAGTGGGCAAATAGGCTTTAAATGCAATTGATGACGTTGGACCTGATTAAGCAAAACCGTCAGAATCCATATTTTTGGAACTTAAAATTGCAAAAATTCGCATCAGCGAATTCAGAAGAGTAGTTGGTGAGCTCTCATAGGCTTTCGATACATTCTCATCGGGCCATTGCATTTATGTGGGAACAGGGTACAAAGTAAACAAACGGTCAGTAATGTGTGTCTTTTATTGCAAGCCAGTCGGGGGAATCAGGGGGAAGGACTTGTAGGAGGTTCTTTTGCACACACAACGCCGACTTCCTCAGTCACTTCTGCTATTGCTAGTAGTTGGTGACCCAGGGGCTTTGAGTTGTTTGGTAGGACCTTATAAATCACCTTGAAGGCTTCGTTCAGGGGCCCACACGATGTCCAGAATCAACAATGTGGACGAGAATTGCACTGTGTATGTTCTTGATTTCGCCTTTGCTCAGCCATGCTGGGAGGTGCTCCCGTATTCTTTTGGACAAGAGCCGACTCGTGTGACCAATATAACCTGCTCCACGGGAGCAAGTAATTGAGTAGATGCACACGGAGTTGGTCTGAGCTGGTGACCTCTCTTTACCTCTTCCGTACAAGATTGAGTTGAGTGAGAATATTACCCGAACTCTCGCTGCTGGAAAGGTTAGTGACACGACTTGGTCAAAGTGACTTTTAAGCGGCTCACTTGCCGCATTCCCTTACAAGGGGACTTTGAGGAACAGTGTCTTCTTTTCTACAGTGGGCGCGGCGGGCTTTATTTCTCTCTCCACTTTATTCGTTATGATGGATCTGTCAGGATACCAAATCTCTTGAAGCAGGTCCAGGATTTCCTTGAGCTCTATGTCAATAGTGTCTGCCGAGCACATTTTTCTAGCTCTTTGCGTTAAGTAGTGGACTAAATAACGCTTCTGTTGGATGAGTACGAAACTGCTAAAGTTTGTCGTTCGTCCGGACCAGGTTTTCTTTCGACATCATAGAAAGGAACCGAACCTGCCGGAACTTACGTGTGCAGTGTTGAGAGAAACTAGTAGGACGACTTTCAGAGCTTGCCATCTCTGTTGTCGGTAGGGACATATCACTTACTTTGACCGTTTGTTTACGATAGACGAATAAACTACCGGCCTAGCGGTTTGCTCATAGGAGTTTATGTGTGCCAAGTTTCGCTCGAATTAGTTCATTTAGAATGCAAACAACAAATGTAATACCTGGAAGAGTGTAAGTCTGCTTCCGTTCTGCCTCAAATATTGAACCTCTGCACGCAGTCAAAAAGTAACAAAGTTGTCTTGCACGTTTCCGCTAAGTGTGATAATGACAACTTTCCAACATCTCGGCGTTTTGGCAGACAACACACAGAAGACCTGTTTAATCAGGTTACACGAAAGAGGTCAGTAAACGGTTGTTACCAGAGCAATCAGCTGTTCGTCATAGTCGTCAATTTCGCCTCTAAAGTAGATCACAACCACAGCTAAGGTATCAGTAAGTGTTGGTAATGTGAGCAGGAGAGGAAACTGTCGATCATTTTACGCAACCCGAGGTGTGGTTCCCACAGCTAGGCGGTAAGCCACCCAACAAGGATCCGACTCCATGTTAACGTTGCGGTTTTCTAGTTTAGCGAGTGAACCTATGTAGGGATCGGGTATGTGAGAATCTAAACGCCGATCCGTCTGTAGACTCGGAAGATATCCGTGGGTTCTGTTTGTGCCTTCATAAGCCACTTAGTTTTAGCTGATGGCAGATTATTATTTTGGCAATAACACCTTGAATCCGGCGATTTAACAAGTCTCTCGAGAAGGTTTAAGTTGGACTGTCTTTCTACCATGGCATCAAATGGACTAAACCGTAAACGTAAATAAAAACATGAGGACCAATTTCATGGCGACATTGTACACACACAATATTTGGCTCAACTGGTAACCTACATTTCTGTCAGTTACAAGTGAATTTTCATTCTCCACATACCTCTCTACTTCTAAGGCGATACGTAGTATTGTTTTTCCTTGCGGTACTTGCACAGTAGATTTTGTATCTGATGAAATATGAAGATCAAAATTTGAGTGAGGGATCTAACACACATTTTAGGTTTTTTATTTTGCTCATTGAGTTGACCTGAGGCGCGAAATGCTGTTTACTAGAAAAGATTTCAATTCAGATCAAGATGCTGGGGGAAAGACCTTATTGTTTGTGCGTGTTGTACTATAAGAGATCGCTAATAAAAACCAGAAAAATTTAAATAACGTATGTTCAGGGGACAGACAAATTTGGTTTGCGTTCATGAAATTGAAGTAGTTGCAATTATGAGATAACACCTTACTGTTGGAAAAAAAGAGCGGAGTAATTTTAAAGAATTATATTCTACAAATCTGCGCAATACCCCAGGCTACTCCTTGGGATTTAATCGTTCCTTGATGTTAGCGGCCTTAGTCTATAGCAAGGGCTCTGAGATGTTCTTTATGAACTGCAGCTCATACCATATCCTTGATGGGGTATCTGTTTGGGTCCTGTGACGGTGAATATATATATATATATATATATATATATATATATATATGCCTCGGCTTATAAATGCTATCGGACAGTCACAAAGGTATCAAACCTAGATTGCTCTTTATTCGGGGTTGCTACGGCGCGTCTAAACCCGTTTGAAGAGCGTTTGCACACACCATAGTTTGTGAGCCTCTAGAGGAATGCTAGAAACACGAGAAGTAAGGTTAAATTCCTGTTTTCATGCCACTAGGCATTCAATTGACGGCAAATCGAAGAAGGGCAGCTGCTGCTTCTGGTATTTTTTTCCTCATTAATTTTATAGCAGAAAACGCCACTGACAAGACTGTTTGTGTAAATGTTTGAGCAAAATTCTTGACCATGTTAGACACGATCATTATTAAAATATAGAAACCTTAGTAAATAACCTATTTCAGGCTAGCACCATTTTAAACTCCAAAACGAAAATAAGAAAATTAGTGGCTGCATGTATATAGCTCGCGTCGCGCTCCCCAAAGCCCCACAGCAATAAAGTAATGGTCGTTCGTCAAAATAGAGCATATTACGATTCATTAAGTAACATAACGTTCAGCGATGATATCCACGTAAATATTTAAGCAATCAAACTAGGTGAACGAACATTTTCGATTAATTCATCATCAGGAAATACAATAATATAAGGGTGAGTAGGGTTAACGAACGTTTGAGCAACCAATCAGTAGTAATCAGGGGAAAAGGGGATGAGGTGTTAAGGGACCAACGGGGCCAGATCCTAGTCTTAATTTGGGACCAGAGAGGGGAAGGGATCTGAAAATTATTTCACGTCGTCCCGTCGTCCTTTTCTCGCGTTTTGTTAGTCTATCTAACTCTACCCTCCCTTATATTACTAATTTCGCCTGACGATGAATTAATCGGAAAAGTTCGTTCGCCTAATTTAACTTCTTGAATAATATAACGTTGTTTAGAGATACCAGCTTTTAGGAAAAACAGAAAATTATGAAAAAGTGGAAATCGGGCGCACTAGGTAAACTTAAGTTTTACATGTAGTCGATGTCTGTTCATGCAAAACACCGAGTTAAGAAAGCAGCACAAGTAGAATTTCGTTGGCGTTAATTGCTTTGTAAAATTTACGGGTGCATTTGCTTCTATATTACGTGCAATTTAACGTATGGTCGTTTCTGAACAGCCCAAACTTTGATTATATATTCCAACACGGTTTCACGAGAGTTTATACATTGCTTGAGTTACGATGGACGAAGGCAACCAGATATTTGCTTGATTGCGCCGATTCAGAGGTCACAAGAGTAAGATATTTCGTGAGCCCACGTGCGGACATGCCAGTCAGTGACTTATACATTTAGATGGAATCGTCAGTGATAATCGTAAACGTACCATTTTTTTACACTAAGAAAAATTTCCTTTCACCACATTCCTTCCTGATTACTTTCGGATTTTAATTAGGACGAGGTTCAGGCCGTTCTTGAAATGATGATTAACACTTTACGATTTTTACTGGCTTCAGTCGATTGGCCATAAATAAGGATTGTATTCTATATGCTTACCAAATGCTTCACAATTAGATATCCATTAAACGCATTTTGCTTACTCATGAGTTTTTGGGCACTCGTTCTTTCTGGGTCATAGTTTTCGAATCACCCCAAATTGTCATTGAATTGCCAAGAAAGCGAACTTCTGCAACATTTGTCACAAATTAATATAGATAGAGAAGTAGAAGGCGTTGAGATCACCGGAAACATACTTTTACTTGCCTGAGCTTTCGGGCTCTTTCTGGAGTCCATCGTCAGAGATAAAATGAGTAAACGACAGACAAGCGACAGTTTTAGGACGCAGGGGCCAATCAACCGTTATGGGGGGAGGGGGAAGGGGGGAACCGTACACCACCAGTGCCATCACTCCGGAGATGCCTGCGCAGCGCGATGTATGCCGGCGCCAGATCGATAAATCGATTGACCGAGTTCTAATCCGAGGCCCAGGCTTCAATCAACTGGCGGCCTGTTTTGTTTCCGGCGTGCGCGATTACGCTCGCAGCTGCGAAATTAAACTCTGACCGGTCTCGTAGGTATGGGCGGGAACTTGCGATGATGCATCACCCCGTTGTACCACCCGAAAGCTCATACAAGTAAAAAGTATGATTCTGGTGATCGCAACGCTTTCTACTACTCTATCTACACACATACCTTGGATGCGAACGTTTGCCTCAATTCGTGACAAATTAATATGCCTAGGATCAATTAAAAAGGGTCCTGTAACAACTTAATCCCTGAAAAAGAGCTTTATTTCGGCGGAAAATATCTGCGAAATTTACCTTTTTCAAAGATTAAGTCAAGTTAAAAATGGCAAAAAGGGACCAGTTTTTTGACTTCCCTGCGTATAAGAAATACATCTTCTGTTGTATGTACTGGATCAGTTTTCAGTTCACGTCTTTACTTTTAGGCCGCGTTGTTAGATTTCAAAAGCACGTCAGAGTGGCAGAATATATACCACGATTTTGCGAAAATTGAGAACTTTCTACCTATTCCGTTTCAAGTCTCCGAATTCGTTCACATCGAACTATAAAATAAAAGTGTTCGAACATCTTTTGTATACGGCTTGACAAATAACAGTGACGGCACATATCTGATGCTCACATATATGTACTTATTGAACGTCCTTATTTTTGGGGTGGTAAAACAAATTACAGCCTTATAAGTTTATTACTCAATTTTATGGCGCGAAACGTGGCATATTTGAAAAACAGCATTTTTTAAACTGAATCCGCTTTTCATTTCCTGAAAACAATACATTATTTCATACTGACAATAACTTCAATTTCATAAACGCAAAACGAAAGTTTTCGTTCTCTAAAAAAGATACTTGAAACTCTTCTAGTCTTCGTTAATATTATTTTATAGTATAACATGCACAAGCAAGACGTTTTGGTCCACAGCCCTTACTGACGTAGTAGATCCCTTTAAAAATAGACAACCTGTGGATTTTGACAGAGTTTTGCGCCTATTTACCTTCAATATACAGAACTGAAAATAAATCTTTTAAGTTGAACTTTATCTTGCACTTCAAGTCAACTGAGTGCTTAAAATTGTTGGACGCGACGACGCAGAACACAAGTTGCTGACAGACACAGATGAGAAGCTGCTGGACACACAGAGAACAGAACTGATGTGCAAGCAGCACTAGTAACAGTAAAGTACTTTCTGCTATTCTGTTCTGCCTTCTCTTCGTAACACGTAACTGGGGGACATAACCGGTGTTGACACAGGAACACACAAGGTTATAACTGTGGCGACACAGGTAAAATCAACGAAGGTTATAACAATTCTTGACACCATTGATCACTCCAGACACGGATGAAGACAAAAGACTGTACAAAATTGTTATAGCCCAGTTTATTCGGACCCGACTAATATGCAGAAGAAGCCAAGAGAGCAGTTCTGATATGAAGGCTTTATTCCAGACGGTACAGAGACAACGGTATGAATTAGCGTGTTCAGTATAGCCTTTTATAAGGCGCTGGTCCTTCTAGACTGTTCCTGGCCTATCGGGCGAGAGGGGTAATTCTGGCGTGGTTTTTCACGCTGCGGGCGCCTGGAACAATGCTGTGCACGCGGGGGCGGGCGTCATATGATCTCTCGGCGCGCGCAAACGGCTTGCGGCCGTGACTCATATAGCCTGCACTTCTCGCCCCCATAACAAAAATGATCAGTTTCGAACAGATTAAGGCTAAAATTGGAGGCACGACAAGCCAATTTCATCGCGCTCCTCGCAGTGCCACTAGAAGATGGGAAGCAGACAGGCAGTGATTACAGAACAAAGTGGGAGGACAAGATTAAAAAGTAAGAACAGAGACCATCGTGGCAACAAAAGCAGAAGCAACAGCGACATCAACGACAATGTGTGTTGAACCATCCCCTTAGACGCAGTTCGCAGGCCCCTTTGCCCACCATACGATGGTCCCTTCAAAGTGCTTGAGCGGAAGGACAAATATTTCGCCATCCAAAAGGCTGATGCTACTGATACGGTCTCTATCGACAGACTGAAGCCGGCCTATGTTGAATGCATGACACCATCACCTGGTCCGTCCACTTCCACGGCACCTTCGCCCTGCGCTCCACCTGCTGCCCCCAGCCCACCGCCACCCTCCCCACTCGAACCTACCCCCACCCCTCGCACCCCCCCTCCCACTCCTTCCCCACCTTCCACTCGTTCTGGTAGACATGTTTGTTTTCCTACAAACTAGCGAGACTTTGTTGTTTAATTAGTTTTATCGGTTTGACAATCTACTTTACTGAGTGGCTCATAAGGAAGTTAGTGTATCCTTTCGTTTAAGCTCATTGTTAGAAGTAATTTCTAGTGAAACAGCCTTTCTATCTTCTCACACATCGAGCGCGCTCCAATCACAAGCCAGCGTTTAGACGATGGGATGTGGCCCGAAGCTCAGTGTTTGACAAAGCCACCTGCACCTGACTCCGCCTACGGTCTTCTTGGCTGTATCACGACACCGGACATGGGGAGCTGAGAGAAGCGAGGAGGGTGCGTTAGATGCATCGCGAGTCTACCATCAATTCAAACCAACTCACGCGCAAGTCACCACGTTTGCTTTCACGCAGTGCACACAGTCGGCCTCACGGGTCTGACTATAATGGCTAAAACTGACTTGCGTCTTCTATTGCCAACTTTCCCATGCACGCCTCCTAGCGTCCCGTGACAGGCTCAAGCACAGCCGGTTTAGAATCAAGGATAAGGACGTGACCTGAGAATGAACTCTCATTTCGGCCTTACTCTCGCGTACGCTAAATGAATTCATGAGACAGTCTTATCGCTGGTGCGCGGAAATTGGGTGCGGTAGCTGACAAGATTGAACAGCATGTCTACCTGTGTCACCGACAGACTGCATCAAATAGATTGCCCCCTACGTGCGTGTGAGGTGCGTATATCAAAACGTTGGAATTCAGCAGGTTGTAGTTTCGCGCCGCCCGCGGGTTGGTTAGGGCTGACTGATGAGGGCCAACAAGCCAGAAGTGGCCATTACAGTCAACCCCGTCTTTGGGCCTGTTGGAGCTCGAGAATAAGCTCTAAGACAGATATGTGGGTATGAGTGAGTCCCGTAAACAGTCGGTGGTGCGTCAATCCACCAAGGTCAATATCTGCAATCTAGTTAGAATCCTACTTTGGGTCCCAGATCAGCATGCGAAAGCCCCATCCTTCTGTAATACAGTACCGGGTGTAAAAAAGGGTAATATAGTCCCAGCAATACAAAAAGGAAACATAAAATAAAAAATATTTTTATAAAAGTTGAAAAAGCAGGGAATTTTTTTAAAATAACCTTATGTTTCTCAACAAAAAGAATGCCACAATTAAAACATGAAATTATGTAAACATGGGGACATAACTAAATTAAACAAGACCTAACTAAAAGTGAAATCAAGTAACTAGAAAACGTAAACCAGACTCACTTAAATAAAAAAATAATCCAAACCTAAAATATAAATTATATACATAATAATGAACCAAAAACTGAACTGAAAACTGAACGTAGCTACAAATAAGTCAGATAAACCAAAAAAATAAACGAACGTAAAGTTGTTGCCTGTCTAAATTTAAAGTGTGCGCTGTGCTATGCGCCGCAAACTATACTAATATAACTCCAGAATGGTAACTTGAACCTCAGGAAAATTGAAGTAAATGACCTCCTAACCTTTACTTTTTTTTCAGGAATATCTAGAACCCCAATAAACCATAAA
>JAYGXS010000056.1:0-12487 GCA_036362985.1 Ligula intestinalis
CTGACATCAGATAAAGTGAACTCCTATCCTCTACAGCAGAAGCAGCAGGTCTGGACAGGGAACAATCAGCCGAATTCATGCAGTGGAGCAGAGTTATGACAGTGATGGTGGTGATGATGGCAAGTGTGAGTAATCGGCTACGCAAATCTTTTTAAATGTAAGCTGTCCTCTTCAGTTGGCGGAGTATGGCAGATGTTCTGGGGCCTCTGGGCATCTGGCGTGTGATTACCGTAACAGATCATTTGCGTGGACAATGATTAATAATAGACAGAGGCTGGAAATTGAAAATGATTTGAGAGGAGCATAGTTGTGCAGGGTAATGAAGAAGAATAAGAGAATGTAGCGGGTCGTGCCTGCCTGACTAGCTCGCGTCGAAGTGCACTTTCCCAAACGCTCACCGATGTGCTTTCTCGACGTCTCGATCAGCCAATCATAGTTCTCGCATATATGAGGCGACGAATGAGGAGCTTGCACGCGTGTCCGACGCAAGTTGCCTCTCTGCCCAAAATCTCCAGGCCGACCTACCCAATGAAAGATCTCCCTCTATCTGGCCTCTGGCCCGACTACTCTAAGACCTCACTTGGGCCCGGTCAACCTACTGATCGGACGTATGTCTCAATCTATTCTCCTCTTCCGTTGTGGACACAATAAACTCTTCCATCTACTCTGGCCTTTAAAGGCTTCTCTCCTCAGCACTAAGTAGCCATGGTCTGAAGATCGCAGTTGCACGGTTAGACTCACTTAACCCCGTGCGATAAGAAGACGAAAAAACCAAATTATGAATATGCTGATTTTGTTGCTAATAATATAAGTGCTGAGGCAGACGAAAATCCGAGAGCGCAGCGCCCATGGAAGCAGCTGGGGGAACAAATCAGTTTGGGGAAAGGGCAAATATAGTAAGACGCAATTAGAAGAGAGGGGGAAGCAGCAGGAGCATTTAAGTAAAAAAGGAAGATGTAAAAAGAGTGAATATGGGCACAAACGACAAAAGACTCATCTAAATAAAAGTAGCGTTGAACAAACGGTTTCAAAACGGTGATGGCAGTTTAAAAGTACAGTAGGTGTTCTTACTCATGAAATCCAAGGATTTTGACAAAAAACTCTCTGCTACGCAAACGCAGCTCACATTATGTCCACCAAAGCCTTGCAGTAGTAAAGGAATGAAGGTTGTCAAAACGAAAGTATACTAGGTTGTCTGGAAATACCAGCAGTTTTAGAAAAGCAGAAAATTCTAAAAAAGTAGAAATGGGACGTACTGGGTAAAATGAAGTTTTAAAGTTAGAGAAGGCCTGTTCATGCAACAAGAACTAGTTGATTAAGCAGCACACGTAGAATTTCGCCGGAATAAAATCTGCATGTAATTTTTCTGGATACATAAGCTTCCATAGTATGCGCAACGTAATGTATGCCAGTTACCGAACAGTCCAAATTTCCAACATCGTTTCAGGAGAATTGCTGGTTGGTTCTTCTGTTTATAATTTTTTGCAGTTGCGGTGGACGAAGGCAACCACGTTTTCGTTTGAGCATGTCGATTGGAAAGTCACAAGTGTAAGATATTTCGTGAGCTTACGTACAAACATGCCGGTCAGTGAAATGGGTCCAGCATAGCAAAGAGAGACCGGAATGGTCATTTCTGGCTTATTAGCCGTCATCAGCTAGTCATACCCAATCTCAAAGGTTGGAACCCCCGAGATTAGAACCCAGGACCTTTGGTCATTGAGTTCAATTCTCTACCACCAGTCCAGGGGCGCCTTGTTTTGTCGGCCAGTGACAAGTAACTGTAAATGGAATTGTCAGGTGCAATCTTCAGCGAACACTTTTGTGGGTAATGCAAGGGAACTTTCCCTCCATAACAGTCCTGTGCGGTTATTTTGGAATTTCGATCATAAAGAGGTTCAGATCGTTCTCTAAAAGATGGTTGATACTACGATTTTCAATGGTTCCAGTTGATGGTCCAGAAATATGAATAATGTTCTACGTGCTTATCGAAACCTTCCTTAAGCAATTTACCTAAATGACGAGTTTTTAAACAAGCTTTCTTACGCAGCTGTCTGATTGGATCATGGTTTTAGAGTCCCCAAAACACCTCAACTCATTGCCGAGAAAAATGAACATCCAAAGCCAAAGTCGCGAACGAATATGCCTAAGATTAATTCAAACAATCTTCTATTACAAGTTATGTTTTTGAAAAAGCGCTGTTATTAGGTATTTCGGCGTCAAATATCTGCGTACTTTGCCTTTTGTGAAGATTAAGTCAAGATTCTGTTCTATAGCAAGAAAATGTTTGCGAATCTTTCGCATAAGCCATAACTTGTACTTACTTGTACTTGTTACGGCTGAGATCATGCCTGATCTAGCCGGCCTCAATGATGTCACGAACGGTATCTCTCCATGAGTGGCGATTGGCGGCAGCGGATCTCGAAAGCTCCACCCAGTCCCTTCTCCAGCGACGGAGGCCGAAGATAGAAGGTCCAAGAACTGCTTCCATGTCTTGATGGACGGTGTCTAGCCAGGTCTTCAGTTGCCCTCCTCTTCGACGTTTCCAGGTGGGCTGCGGTGCCGGGTCAAGGGCAGCATAGGTAAGCTCGTGGGGCGGACGACGGAGAACGTGTCCAAACCACCTCAATCGCCTTTCTTGAATGGCTTGAGATATCCTCGTGATACGATCGCAGGGGATGTGGACTGTCTCATTTGAGATGAAGTCGCTATACTTAACTCGCAGGATCGTCCTCAGGCACTGGTGGTCAAAGACCTCCAGTCTTCGCTCATCTTCAGCGCGCACAGCCCAGCATTCACATCCATAGAGGAGGACTGACTGGATAGGTGCACGGTATACACGAATCTTCGTGGCGATGGAGATGTCACGTCGGATCCATAGGCGCTTTCGAAGGATTGAGAAAACTCAGCGAGCAGCATCGATACGGGAGACAATGTCGTCCTTGCTCTGCCCATTCGTTAGCAGCCCCGCCCCGAGGTATTTAAAGCTGTCTACTTCTTCAAGTTGATGGCCATCAATCCCAAGGGGTGCCTTTTCCTGGTCAGGGATGCAGCTCGAGAACAACTTCGTCTTTCCGGAATTTATGGACATGCCTACCGACATAGCGATCTCACTTAACCGCGACACTACTGACTGTAGACCATCAAAGTTTGAGGCTAACAGCGCAATATCATCGGCGTAGTCAAGATCAGTAAGTTGGCGTCCGGGTGCAAGTTCAACACCGTCCTCTTCATGTAGGGCTTTGCAGAGAATCCAGTCAATGACGTAGTTAAACAGAGTGGGCGAAAGGACGCAACCCTGTCGGACACCAGACCGGATATCGAACGACTGAGAGAGATTGTTGTGGACCAGGACTCGTGCGGTGGTAGACCGATAGTAGGCCTTAATCATCGCTATGAGTTTGCTCAGCATTCCATCCAGTTCCATCATTCGCCACAGAGATTCACGATGGATGGAATCGAATGCTGCGGCAAAGTCGACGAAGCAAACGGCCGTCGGTTGCAGGTAGCTATGGCGGAATTCTAGAGTGCGCCTCAGTGTGAATATTTGATCCGCACATCCACGCCCAGCTCGGAATCCGGCTTGGTTGGGTCATGTTCTGGAGTTACGTACAGACTGGAAGCGCCTGAGAAGAAAAACGGATGACATATCGCGACATATGATGCATATACTTCTATACGGCCCCTTTATCGGCGAAGTAAAACAACTTACGTTTCCATAAGCTTATTTCTAATCTTTATGGCACAAAACGTTACAGATTTGCGAAAAATAGCTTTCTAAACTGAATTCACTCTCATTTTTTCCGATAATAATGCGTTATCTCATATTTGCACTTACCTCAACTTCATGAACGCAAAGCGAAATGTTCTATTCTCTGAACACATAATTAAAAAGTTTCTGGTGTTTATTGATGTTCTTTTATAGTGCGACAAGCGCAAGCAATAAATTTTGGTTCGCACAGTTTCATAGCTTGCGAAATTCCCTGGATATCACCAAACATTGGATTTGGCCGCATTCCGTCCCTATTTGCATCCGTATACTGATCTGACCTGAACTCTTTTAAAATAAACATAGTTTTGTGCCTCAAGCCTACTCTGTGAACATAATTACCAGCATGTTATTTTTACCCCCTCCCTATATAAATGTAATGGTCCGAGGCGAATTTTCGAAATATATGGATGCTCACCTGATATTCTTCTGAGTTCTCTGATGGGAATTGTTGCAAATTCAAAATAAACAACCTCAGATGTGTGTTCAATCCCCCACTGAAATTCTAATCTTCATAGTTCATCAGATATGCCATCTACTGTAGGGCTTGAAAGTGAAGAAATGAAAGAAGAAAGGTTATCAAAATCTGCGACAGAATCAACAAAGAAAATTTTAAGGAAGTCAAGCTAAGCGAACGAACGTTTTCGATTAATTCATCATCAGGCAATACAGTAATATAAGGGAGGGTAGATTTAACGAAAGTTTTAGGCAAACCAATCAGCAGTAACAAGGGGGAGAGAGGGGGAGAGGTGCAAAAAGATCAAGGGGGATCAAGGAGCTCTGTCCCCAATTAAGACTAGAATCTGATCCCCTTGAGGCAAAATGGTGCCAATTCTCAAGTTCGACTCATTCGACGACACCCGGCCATACATTCAAATTTGCTGAGGCCGAATTTCTCGCAAGAGGTGACAATCGAATAAGCCGAGAATTACTTGAGTCATGGTTCACGGGCCCCCAATCCATTAACAAGTGCAACAATTTATCCAATCCATATTCGGTGTTGAGACTAAATTTGGCCAAAGCAACTCGCCGTACGGAGAACAGACGGGCCACTGCATCGTCTTATGCCAACACCGCAAGGCCAGATGGTCATGGCTGACGCGACGAATCGGCACACGCCCAGCCCATTTATCGATTTTTTCTGTATGTTTCAATTTTACGGTGGATCCCTGTGCACACACAAACTGTTTCTGCTACGGCTCTGTGAGTATTCCTCTGAAAATGAATCCGCGACGGATTTCGAAACGTCAGGCAAATAAACATAGTGTCCCAGCGATCGAGTTGTCTTCTACTTCTCATTTGCCTTAATTTTCTATTACTTGAGCCGCAAACTAACATCCTTTTCCCAGGAATTTTCCGAAAGGTGTAGGCTAATCGCTGGCGGCCTATATAAAGCATGCCATATAGGCCAGGTATCTCAAATAGCCTGTAATGCTTATGCTCCACAAAATATATGGATGTGAGGCAAAGGAGGGTGTTTTACGAAGAAGACCGTGAGATGGTTAACTCGATTCAAAATTGAAGTCGCTGGAAGTTGCTTATCAAGACAACCTTGCACTGCCAACTGCAAACTTAACCCCATCCTTAACACCATGCCCAAGCAACACATTTATTATCACCGTAGCACCAACTTTAATCGTAAAAAGGGACTATTTTGACTGCTTTAGCTTTTATGCAGTCGTACCTCTAGTCCCCTTTGTACTCTGAGGCAGCATGACGATTCTCGGCGCACCACTCACTGAGATGTCTTTTTATTTCTTCATCTGGAACGCACAGTCAGATTTCGCCATTTTTTTCAGTAAATCCACTAGCAATCTGGAATAAGCTACCCAGAAGTGTCAAAACTCAGCAAAGCTATCTCCTGCTTAAGAGAGCCATCACTAGTTCTATTTACATTCAGCACAACTTTAACGAATTTTGGGTGCTGACTCGGTTGAACCTCTCTTCAACTCTGACGGCGTTCGCGGACTCTGCTCCCCGTGCCAGGCTTCTTGCTGACGACATTGGCGCCGAATCTGCAGGCCAAAATCGGCTAACCGAGCAACCGTTCGCTGACACATCCCCCTGGTGTGGAGTACCAGCTCCATAACACTCAAGAGCTACCGAGAACACTGTGTTCATGTGTCAACATTTTCCCGTTCCAAAATTCAATCATTCAAAGGGTTGCAGTTTTTTCTCCTAAGACACCCAAGCAAGAAAGATCGGGAGTTTTTTCACATATCTTCTGGCCTTGCCAGTAAACTAGCAGTGGATTCCATGTGAGCGGGAAAGTTGGGCGGGTAATATCGATCCAACTGTGATTAAACTCACGGTGTGAAGCGCGACATTCGTAGCTCAA
The DNA here is from genome assembly GCA_036362985.1 of Ligula intestinalis. Taxonomy (NCBI): domain Eukaryota; kingdom Metazoa; phylum Platyhelminthes; class Cestoda; order Diphyllobothriidea; family Diphyllobothriidae; genus Ligula; species Ligula intestinalis. The sequence continues at coordinate 6,105 of JAYGXS010000056.1, forward strand.
GTGGGTAGAGCGTTGGCTTGGCTAAAAGCCCTCTCTCTTATGCGGGTTCGAATCCGGCCGAATGCCGCGAGTTTTTTTCCACAATTGGGTCAACTAAAATAAATAAATATTAATCCAACCAGGCGAGGTTTTAGGCTGGTGGCTGACAGATTAACTTTGTTCTTACATATGAGGTGTCTAATTGAAACGGACTAGTAACTTTTCACATTTTTGCTGATGGACGTGTCGGCCGACGCGTGTCGGAAGCCGAGGGACTCTTTTAGCCAGTCAGCAAAAATTGAGTTGATTTAAGATGACAGATCTGTTTTCTTGTCCTCTAACCATCTTCGCACCCATCCACTCCTTCCCACTTTTTTGCCTCGACTTAACTCCTTTCTGTCCAGTGGTCGGCATTTCGCGGACATTCGCTCGGCCGTCAGTGATGGCCACAACCTCATCTGCTGCTCTTGCCGTTGTTCTCCAAGTCTTTTGTCTGATGTAGCCGACTAGCTCCTTGCCGCCGGCACCGCACAGTACCACACCCCACCACCGCCCCTTCCCCCCCCCGCGCCGACAGCCACCGTGTTCAAGGCCGGATACGCTCACAGTCGCGCCTTTGTGGAGAAGCTGGATCTCCTATCAGTCGCTTAGGCGGAGGGGAGGGGGGGGGGGGAGGAAGCAGGAGCAGGTAACAGAACTTGCACAAGTATCAGAACCATAAATTATGTGATCCCTGTCGCCACTGCGAAGGAGCTGTTGTTAAAGCCCCTCGTGTAGTCCCACCGCCGTTCATGTACCTGTAACATACCACCCCTCCCCTACCCCCCCCCTCTCCGTACATTCTGTCGCCATCACAACCCACCTACGCCGTCAGCTTTACGACCGCATGTCGCGAGCAGCACGCTAGGATGTGGGAAAGCAGATCCATTAAAGCTGACTCTCCCTCTCTCTCTCTCTCATCAATTATTCATCCATTAAAATATATCTCTTCGTCCTTTCTTGGCACTTCTCCTGTCTTTCTGTAATTTCTACAGGTAGCAGCAATTGCAGGCAGAAAAAAACCACAAAATTACCCTGAGAGGTAAGAGAAACATGGGGTTTGTATGAGACTTGAACTCTGCAGGCACGAAAACTACGAAGGGCCTGACACTTTCGGAGTGCTATTTAGAATTTAAAAGACCAAGGATAAGAAGCAAAATAGGAACAAGATAATGATGATGAAAATTTTCGGAAAATATCCGTCATTAATTGTTTTCGACAGAAAGAGAGAGAGAGTAATATGCTTTATTGTGAAGGTAAATATCCAAAATTTTAAGCAAGAAAGGCTCCATTCACGCAGAGCAATGGATACGGTACGGTTAAAGGTCACAGAATACCCAAAGTCTAAAGGTTTACATTCGTTCGTGCGACCCCAACTGAAACTTGCCATCCAAGCCTAAAGACCTTGGACAGCCAAAGACCGAAAAACCCTTAAAAGGGTACAAAGACGCGCAACAAAATTAGTACGTTACCTCCCTATTGAGACCCGATTGGCAAATCTTGACTCGTTTCCTCTGGATTGCAGGCAACTACGCGGGGACATAATCCAGGCATTTCGCATGCTGCATGTACAGGATTGCTGCCTCCAAAAAATGACGTCGTTGAGCAGGCCGCCACCCCTAGGCTGCGAGGACACCCTCTCAAAGTACGTGTGACTGGGGCCAGATTTATCCGAGAAAATTCTTTTTATCTAAGAGGTTAATCCGGGCATGGAATGCCCTTCCTGCGGACATTGTCATGTCCCCATCCGCGGAGGTTTTCAAGGCAAAACCCTACCAGTACCGATTTAGTGAGTGCCGTCGAAATTGAGTGCTTGGAATCCAAACATTAAAATGCTATAAATATATACTTATAGTAAATTTTAAGTTGTATTGTCATTATTATTTGATCACATTAGCTACCCGACGTCTCTGCTCACTATGCGAACTGCGCTGATCGCGTCTGAGGTGGCATCTACCGCATCTATGGTCCTAGGCTACGCGGCCCTGTCACGCTGTTTCTCGTATCGACCTAAAAAACCGACTGCTGACGACGTGGTGGGGTCCTCTGCTCTTGTCACAGCAAGGGCGTATCATGATCGCATCTCCGGTTCTTGGGGATGTTCTCGTGACTCTGAGGTCTCCTCCTCGTATGGCACCTCGGATGTAGATATTACTCACCATGGAACCCATGGCTACCGCTAACATTCACAGCAGCATCCTGATCCTATCGTTCACATACTTTTCCCAACGACCGACAGTTTTTCTCCTGAAAACCACAAATGACATTCCATTTTGAATTATGAGCCATGCCTTAGGAGTTTTTTTCACTGTCTAGTCTTCTTGCTCAATTACACTGCTGGCTCGTGTTAACTGAGTGTGAGTGTATTACTTGAAACAAGCGAGTAGTCGTCTACAATTGTGTCAACGACTTCTTTGAAATGTTCGGCTGTGCCGATGCATTTCTTAAATACTATGCACCAAGAAGGAGTTCAAAGGCGTTTGCCTATATTTCCTTTAATAAACTTGACTTGGCTTGATATCCCAATCTGTTATGGAGACAGGCCTGATTTCAAGTCCCGAATTTCCGTTCCTTCACAGGTGAAGTAGCGTGCTAGGAATGGGAGTATAGAGTGTTGATATGCCGATGTATGGCAAGACATATGAAGGAAGCATCGGTGCATATTACAGGAAGACTTCTCAGCCATTAGCTCAGAGTGCAGAGGGCGAGAGAGCGCAATAAAGACGCTATCAGCTAAGTGCTTGACCGTTTTAAAGTCTCGTTATATTATAATATCAGCTAAAAAAACATAGGAACCACCGGCAGCTGAAGAGAGCATTCGTAGGATATGCTTAATAAGTATTAAGTCAGTTTTAACTAAAGCTGGAAAAATAGCTGGAGTGCAGTGAAGAATGAAGGAGACAATGCAGGTATCTATAACTCGCCAGATTAGGGCCTGCGGTGTGCGATATGGAGGCATATATATGTAAAAGTTTACGAATTTTAATAAAGATGTCTTCAATATGAAGAGTAAATGACAGGTTAGATACCAGAGTAACACCAAAGTACCGGAAAGAGGATACCTTATTGAGCAGAATGTTTATGAATTCAGAACTGGTAACGGACCATATCCAAGACGGCTTTCGTGCAGCCTCTTCTTATAATAAATGTCAGCGAGCGATCGTTTTCGACAATTCATCACATACCCAGTACAGTTATAACAGCACCCAATTTTCAAACTGAATATTCTGCAAAAGTTGCAGACAAAGGCATGGAAAATGGTAATGACCGTCTGTGTTCGTCGTTTACTCCGTAGACTTTCACGCTAACCGTACCGATCAGGTTTTACCCCGACAGGTAGGGGCAAAAATAGAAGAGAGCCACAAGTTAATTCAAGGCCTGAAGAAACAGTGGATTTTGTAGCTCGCCAACTGTAGCCTATTTGCGGGAGTCTAGTCGTTCTCGTACATTCCCGCGTATGGCGTGCGATGAACCTACTATGCATAAAATTCTGGCCTAGTGCGTTCCACATGCTAATTGGTCAGTCCCCGCGCTGTTATGCCCTCACGGAACTTCTCTAGCCGTTGGGCCGTACGCGTGAGCAGAAGGCTCCACTCGTGCTCCAATCAATACTGAACGCTGATTGGTTGTCCGGCTGCCCGCGCGTACAGCCCAGCTGGCTTGGCTTGCTGCGGTGCCTGGCGTCACCTGTTCTCCTCGCTTTAGGCTGCGAGTCCAGTGCGGTTCCCATCTCCGCAAAAGATCATTTGCACTAATGTGCGGTCTTACGTGAGTACTCTAACCTGCTTTATAGAAAGTTTATTTTTTGTGTGTTCTAAGAAGTATCGCATCGAATAAAGTTACTAAGAGGTTGAAATGGCGAACATACGTTTGTTTTCGATTAATTATCATCGGACCTTTACATTGATATGGTAATTATGTAAATAAACTATGTGGGTTGGTAACAAAATAATACGGTTTTCAGGGGAGGGGGGGTGGGGAATCGGGGTTAAAATCTAATCAGCGCTAGGGCGAACTGGTAGTCGGCCGGCGTGATAAGCTGCTGGCTGTTGAATTAGCCGCTTTGGCCCACCGCGACGAAGTTCTTTTTGGCGTACAGGACCGGTTGGCGTAGCCTGATGGCGGCCACTTCTGCCGTAGACAACAGACGCCGTTAAGAAATTTTGACTCGGTGGAATCCCCCCTCCACTCTAATGGCGTTCGTGGACTTTGAACGCTGCCAGGCCTCATGCTGAGGATAATGGTGCTGAATCTGCGGCTAGCGAGCGACTTTTCGCCGACAAACCTTCAAAAGAAGACTGAGAACACTGTGTTCCTGTGTCAACCCTCCACGTCCAGAACTGACGTCCCTAAACGATCTGCAGCTTTTCTCCTGCTAGACTGTCAACTCAAGTTATAACTGTACATACCTTTCGTTAGTATCGTACCTTTGAAGTCTGGTTTCTTTCACTTGAAACAAACTCCCTATTTCGCCCACTATTGACCAAGCACAAAATTAAAGCAAAACCAATGCTGATTGCAAACGAGGGAGTTTTTTAGGCTTTTTCCCGTCTTCGAGGGTTTGGAAGGCGCCCAAGAGGTGCTTTCCCAATTAACACAATTTTAAAAAATTGCCTGTAAACTGGCAAAATAAATATGCTTACTGAATAGTCCAAAATATGCGAGGCCTAGGTTATTCATTAGAAAGAGGAGAGACGTTCTCTGAGACCAATATTTTATTTGCCCGACGTTTCGGACTCTCGCTCGAGGCCATTGTCAATGGATAATAAAATGTACAACTGACTGTGTATTTTACTCAAATCTGCCGGAACTGACCTTAAGTTCTGCTATCGATTTTTTTGCGGAAACTTTTCACAATGAATGTTTACCCTGGCGCATTTGTCGAGAAATGCAGGCGAGGAGCCGAACAAAGAAAACCAACGGGAAGGCCAGAACCAACACGCTGGCGAGCAATACCTTATATTGCTGGTGTATCCGAATAATTCGCTCGACTGCTCAGCGAATTTGGGATTGGCGTTGCTCACAGGCCAGAAGTAACAATCCGCAGACAACTTATGCGGCCTAAAGACCCAGTACCCGTTAACCAAAAGTCCGGTGTCATTTACCGCATCGACTGTCTTTGTGGTCAAGCCAATTATGTTGGCGAAACAGGCACACAGGTTCTCACGAGAATGCACCAGCATGAACTCGCCGTGGGACGGAATGAAAAGTTTTCTTTGGTAGCCGCTCATGCAGGGCACAGCTTCGATTTCGAACACGTGCAAATACTGGGTCAGTCAGACAACCGAATCTCACGCCTCTTGCAAGAGGCATATCACTCGCACGCAGATTCAATTAACAGGCATATCGGTCTTCCCGGAGCCTATCTCGCGTTGCGCAAAAAAATCGATAGCAGAGCTTAAGGTCAGTTCCGGCAGATTTGAGTTAAATACGCAGTGATCTGAACATTTTATTATCCCTTGACAATGGCCTCGAGCGAGAGTCCGAAAGGTCGAGCAAATAAAATATTGGTACCAGAGAACGTCTCTCCTTTTTCTAATAAATATAAATTACACATTTGAAGCACATATTTGCTTTTTTTGCGGATCACTGGCAAACAAAGTAAAGAGGTAGCAAAAATGCCTATGCACGGAATAATAAAATATAATTTCCGCTTAAACAGTGTACAAATTCAACTGAGCAGGGTTTGCGATGATCGCCCAAACCGGAGGCGAGAAAAACCGAGAAATTATTGAAGTCTGAGTCTTGCATTTGAATTCAATCAATCGCTATGCTGATCTGCCACTAGCATACAGAGCCTTTCGAAGTCAGCTGCAGGCTTGCGTATTTGATCGTTGATTAGCTTGTAGACTTCAAACGGTGGACTGTTCCGTTGCTGCTACTATCGCTGCTGCTGCTGCTGACGGAGCTCGAGGCGGAGCCCCAATGCGGAACTGGACGAGTGAGTCCCGTTAGCGATCGGCGAGCGTTCACTAGCAAGAACTACTACCTCCGCTACTCTCTGTGATGATGGATCGGCGACGGCTTTTGAAACGTCCGGCGAATAAAATTCTTTTGCCAGCGATCGCGTATACTCCTGAAACATCGGCATCCCACGAAGTATAATTCGGTAGAAGAAGTACTTGGCGAAACGGTGGTTTATTGGGTGAATTTTCGAAACTGGCTCACCAGGTCGTCGTCAGACGGATGGGAATTGTACGAAAGAGTTTATCAAAAATTATGGCTTACAGAAGCTTATAAAGTGGGTCGGGGTAGTAGTTGATAATCATTACCCGAATGTGATTATGCGGTCAGTCGGGAATTAATTGTTGACCGCGTTTGATCGTGCGGTAGGTGGTGGCTGGATTTTGCTTCCTCTAGTCCGG
>JAYGXS010000056.1:12887-55200 GCA_036362985.1 Ligula intestinalis
CACGATCAAGCGCGGTCAACAATAAATTCCCGACTGACCGCATAATCACATTCGGGTGATGATTATCAACTACTACCCCGACCCACTTTATAAGCTTCTGTTAACCATAATTTTAGATAAACTCTTTCGTACAATTCCCATCCGTCTGACGACAACCTGGTGAGCCATTGTCGAAACTTCTCCCAATAAACTACCGTTTCCCAAAGTACTTCTTCTACCGACTTATACTTGCTCTCAGTCACTACATCCGTCGATTAACTCTTGCGCGAGTTCGGAAGTTCCGTTTAGTGAACAACTTAAAATTCGAAAATTTCAGAATTCCGGGATATGAATTATAATTAATCTTCCGCTCACCGGAATAAATTTGGAGATTTGCCGACGTTTCAGACAGCTGGACCTGCTGTCCTTTGTCAGTGCGAATACTGACTGTTATCGATCAGCAGTTTAAAGTTGCGGCTGTATGTGTTGGCCTTGGGCTGATCGATTTTTCCCCGTTCGCTGTCTGGCCTTGCTGGTGGATTTTGGCTTGGGGTGACGGCAAATGGTGGTCTGTTCTGTCCCCACATTAGAGGATGCTGGCAATCCTGCTCCCTCTTCCAGTAATTTCGTCGCAGAGCCCAGCTGTCCGAAACGTCGGAAAATCTCCATATTTATTACGGTGAGCGAAGGATGAATTATAGTGAACAAATTGTTCCGGTGCTCGATCAGTCTTCCTCTTTACTCATATGCCCACACACCTGAACTTCGAACATTCGCATCTACCTATCTATTCGTGAAAAAACACACTCTGCGCTGTGTGTGTGAAATTCCTTGAGACAAGCCTCACCTCTAAGTTAGCCCGCTTCCACTGAGAAACGCCCTATTTTTAAAGTTGCGATGAGTAACCGTCCCATGGGAGAAAAGGTAGCAGCCGGGCGCGTAAACTTATTGACCGAAGGCATGGACAGGAGGAAAGGAATGTCAGCAGAGTTTAAACTGATGTTTATGGACTAAACAGCGCAATAAACACTGAAGGGGACAGACGGTGCCGGCGGACAAAAATTGCCGTTTTATCGGTAAGGCGGATACCAGGACATCAAAGTGCTGCACAGTATGAAGGCCTATACTTACCTATAAATAGTGCGCACCAGTGTCTCTAACAATTCCAGTGAAAACAAGGGGAGCAACTCAAATGCCATAACTTTTAATGCATAGGCTAAAAACTGCCGAGAACAGCCTAGTAGCTTAAATATAGAAGTGGGTAATTTACATCGTAAACCACAAATTTTCATTAGATATTCCGGAATGCCTCCTTTGATGTTTAATTTGTTTTGTTGGTTCTTCGAAATTACTAATGATGGAATTTCTTTCAAACAATGTGTTTGCAGATAAATGAGCAATGCGTTAATTTTTTATTGAATGGGTGAAGTCAAGTCAAGTTTATTAAAGGAAATATAGGCAAACGCCCTTGAAATCCCGATTGGTACGTAGTATTTAAGAAATGCATCGGCACAGCCGAACATTTTAAAGAAGCCTTTGACACAATTGTAGACGACTATCCGCTTGTTTCAAGTAATAGACTTAAATATGTTGATGTCAGTTAACACGAGCCAGCAGTGTAATTGAGCAAGAAGACCAGACTGTCAAAAAACTCCTAAGGCATGGCTCATAATTCAAAATGGAATGTCATTTGTGGTTTTCAGGAGAAAAACTGTCGGTCGTTGGGGAAAGAATATGAACGATAGGATCAGGATGCTGCTGTGAATGTTAGCGGCAGCCATGGGTTCCATGGTGAGTAATATCTACATCCGAGGTGCCATACGAGGAGGAGACCTCAGAGTCACGAGAACATCCCCAAGAACCGGAGATGCGATCATGATGCGCCCTTGCTGTGACAAGAGCAGAGGAACCCACCACGTCGTCGGCAGTCAATTTTTAGGTCGATACGAGAAAAAGCGTGACAGGGCCGCCTAGCCGAGCACCATAGATGCGGTAGATGCAACTGCAGACGCGATCAGTGCAGTTCGCATAGTGAGAAGGGAACTCAGATTGGCAAAACATATTTTGATCAACTAATAGTAATACTACTTAAAAATTACCATAAAAAATATTCACAGCATTTCAGTGTTTGATTTCGGCGGACTCAGTTGCCATTGTGGCAAGTAAGGCGGTGCTGGTCAAGCTTTGTCTTGAAAGTGTCCACAGATGGGGACATGACAATGTCCGCAGGAAGGGCATTCCATGCCTGGATTAACCTATTAGATAAAAAGAATTTTCTCGGATAAATCTGGCCCCAGCCAAACGTAATTTGAGAGGGAGTCCTCGCAGCCTAGAGGCAGTGGCCTACTGAAAGAAGTCATTTGTTTCGAGGCAACAGTCCTGACCACGCAGCAGGTGAAATGCCTGGGTTAGGTCCCGCGAAGCTGCCTGTAATCCATAGGAAACAAGTCAAGATTTACGAAGAGGGCCTCGTGAGGGAGGTTCCACTGGCCTTGTACTAATTTTTATGCGCGTCTTTGTACTCTTTCGAGGGTTCTTTGTTGTTTAGCTGTCCATAGTCTCCAGGCTTGGATAGCAAATTCCAGTTGGAGTTTCACGAACATGCCGAAGACCTTGCCAAATACAACTTTATCAAACCTAGTACAGGCGCGCTTGATTAGATACAAGCTGGACATTGTGGATTTAGCAACCTTCAGGCAGTGAATCATTAAAGGAACGGACAACCCCTCATATTTCTAATAACTACTTCAATTGTGAGGAAGATAGCTGATTGGGTTCTGCGTTGGAAATTTGTGTAAAGTAATCACCTGTGCCACTGGAATGGAAACACGGGACATTTACTCTTCAATCCAACCAATTAGCACAAGCAGTCATCAGCAGTAAATACACCAGTAATGCTCAAATGAATCTGACGGTTTAAGGTCAGCGATGATACCCACGTAAGCATTCAGGAAGTCAAGCTAGGCGAAGGAACGTTTTTGATTAATTCATTATCAGGCAATACAATAATACAAAGCGATTGTAGAGTTAACGAAATTTTAATCAACCACTCAGTAGTAATCAGAGGGGAGGGGAAAGGTGTAAAGGGATCAAGGCGGTCAGATTCTAGTCTTAAGTGGAGACCAGAGAGGGGAAAGGATGGGGAAGGAGGGGATGAGAAGGGGTTCGACAATTAGTTCATGTCGTCCCGTCGTCCTTGGCTCGCGTTTTGTTGGGAGGCGTGAGGCGCAAGGTCTCATCGTCTCGTGACGGTGTGGGTGGCCCGGGGATGCTTGCTGTCGCAACCTCGTCACTGTTTAGCGGCGTGGTAAGAAGCGTGAGGGCGGATGCTGAGGTAACCTTCGGCCATGGGAGCCTTAAGGCCGCTACAAACGCCTTCTGTGAGGCGTATGATGACTGCCTCTGTCGTCGCAAGTATCCGCTGACGCGGGAACTTTAAATGTTCCGCCGGCACTTATTAGATGTCTCTGAACTCTTGGTTGACTTCTGCCCGATGGTCGCTTAAACTTTCGTTAACTCTCCACTACCTAATATTATTGCATTGCCTGATGGTGAATTACTCGAAAACATGCGTTCGCCTTACTTGAGGGGAGGGCTCAAGTTGATCCACAAACCAGAGCCAGCAGCCACCGTTTGATCGTTGGTTTTACGAGTTCGATCGTGTGCTATACAGCAAGCTGACACAGAGAGGATGAACCTGCGAATGAATTGCATTCTAGTGGGAGTTGCCTCTACCGACAGTTTGACCGTCGATGGTGATGATGTTCACCACGAGCGTCAGTAAGTTGAAGGCAGGCGCGGCGTCTATACCTGGATTATAGTGAAAGTGGGCGCGCAGGATCTACCCCACTCTTTTACCACTCCCGCAAAGACAAAAGTCGAGGAAACCGGAGATGGGGGAGGACGCAGATGACCAGCGCGGCTAACACTCAAATACTCGTAACAACGGCACACCTTGCTAGGTAGACTGCCACGTGTGGGGAATGCCATAATGTCACATTAAGAAGGAGCCATCGCAGCCTGACTCTCAGTCCGCCAGTCAACTACTCCACACAAGAGAACATACTCTGGGCTGACTGCGTGGTACAATTTAGCCTGTCAGTTGGCAACCCTCCAAGCAGCGAGTTTTAGGACAAGGTAATAGTTTCAAGTGCGTCAGCCTGATTGTAGTGGGGAAAGAAATGGGTTGAGGATCGACCTCACTCTCTCCCCCACCACCAGCAACAAGCCACCGCCTAGCTGGTTTTGGTCGACTGAGATGGGATGGGCGCAGTGGCTGACACTGTTGGCAAACCCATCTGCACGCACCACAGCACGACCTGGCCCCTTGACACAGACACACCAGAATTCACCCGCGTTACTCCTTCCGTAGGCAAAATTATAAGTCATTGTTTTTAGCGCTCCGTAATAATTTCCAGCCCCTCGGGTTACTTGCAGTGAGGAAAATGTGTTGAGCCATCAACCTGCCTCTCTAATCTCATCCTCATTCAGGCGCTGTCCGAGCTGGTCACTTGTCTGATGCGGGGAGTGGGCGTATTGGCGGACATATCTCCTGACTTTCTCTGAGTTTCACATACACGACTTGGTCTTCTAACCGTAAACACGAGGATTTCACAAAAAACGGGGCGGGGTTGCGTTTCATAGAAAATCACAACAAGACTCGGCGAACCCGGCGACCGTAAGCTGACTTTGGTCCGGTGGATCAGATGGTAATTACGAAGCTTGGACCGATGGCCTCTACAGGTGGGTAAAAAAGCACATCTTCTGGCATTATCAGCAGAAGTTCCTTAATGTGCTAGGAAATACAACCTCCACTTTTGGGGTTGGTGTGCGGGAGCATCTATGAGGGCTCGGGACCAACTTCCTACCGACAGAGAATTTAGTAGTTTAAATTGATGTTGTAAATTAACATACTAACAGCCTAGGTAGTACCTAAAAGGCCCAGACATGTGTTTAGCCGATATTCGCCGGCATTTATACTACTTAAGTCTGTCTGCCGGCAGGAAGTGGATATTTTGCGGTGGCTGATGGGTTTCAACCCAAATATACACTTAAAATTTCGGTCTATACCTATAGACCTTAAATACACCGGTATATCAACCAGAAAGCTGACAGGGAAAGCTGGGGGACCCCTCGCAACTGTGTCAAGCAGCGGCAGAATACCACCGAAACACCTGCCTGGGCCTTTTAGCTAGTACCTAGGCGCAATTGTTAGCATGGTAAGTTACAACATTAATTTATACCAACGACCTAGCACCAAGCTTAACATAGGGCGGAATGGAATAGCAGGATTATAAGCGGTTTCAAAACGAATTCCGTGGTTGTCGAACCCGCAAACTTTTGACCAGAAGTCCAACGCTCTAAATATTGTGTTGGGGGGTTGGATATGACTGGCTGATGATGGCTAATGCGCCAGAAATGGCCATTCCCACCTCCCTTATGCTTGTCGGTGGTGTTCATATACCTAGAATACTAGCCGCTTCGCTATTATTGACGTTATCTGAAGAAATTATACGGTTTATAACTGTGCTTGCCATAGGAAGAAATAAAAAGATATCTCGATGACTGGCGCGCAGAGAGTGCTCGAGCTGTCTTATGGTACTTTGGGAATTAAAGGTATGGCCGTTTAACATTTTAAACAATCGAAATATTTTTGCGAAAATTCCCGTTGAAAAATTCAGAAAATGAATTGGCAAACATACGCTTGTTTTCGATAATTCACATCAGGCCTTTACATTTATATGGTAATTAAGTAAAAAAACTATGCCGGTTGGTAGAAAAATAAAACGGTGGTCAGGGCAGGAGGATATAGTCCCTTCTGTAAGCCGCGAAGCCACAAGGGATCGAAGTTACTAAGTTCATAACCTTGCTGGTAGGATAAGTAATGGTGTTTTGAAGAGAACACTCTTTTAGAGAAGCAACAAGCGTAGACAGCAGGATTTATTGAATTCAATAAATTTTATGACAGCTTCTCAACTGCATCCTTTCGTTGCATGAATTTGATAAAGAATAGAGCATACAATATTTTCAAATACAATCAAGCAATGGTTGCGCTATACCATAGAAAAGACCTACAACGCAGCAAAAAATCGTCTTCTTAAGGCCTACCAAAAGCCTTCCAGTAAAACGAGCAAAGGATGCCTTGTCGTTACACGCTAACCCAACTTGTGTCTATGAATTCAAATGTACTTGCGGATGCATATACATTGGGCGTACGCAAAGGCAACTCGCAGTCAGGGCCGCTGAGCACTTGCCCAACTGGCTTTTCAAGCAAGAAGATAGAGTATCACGGTCCCCAATTACTAAAAATTTGCTAAACAGCGGTCATTCTGCCGACGCCAAAACAGCTTTTCGAGTACTTTTTCGGGCACAAATGAATCACAACCCACGCTATTTGGAAGCTGCTTATATACGGCGGGAAAAACCCGACGTATGCAAGTAACTTGATCGTGTGGTCAACCTCCAAGTACTCTGGAAATCCCCAAGTGATTTTCTTCAACTTCTCTAAATCCCCCTTCCTGCCTATACGTTTATTTAATGCAGTATCCTTTATCTGATCATCTTATCCTACATAGAAATTTTACGTGCGGCTCTCCCGGCTGGGCTGCCTCTTGGCTTGGGAACCATTTCACTTCCCGCACTCATTTCGTTCAGTGCGACAAGTGAAAAAAACACGGCCCTTCCCAACAACTCTGAAGTTTTCCAAGGGTCTATATTATTTCCTCACCTCTCATCTCTTCACACTGACGGCCTACGATCGCCAAACGAATTTTTTACTGTACAATATGCTGCTGATATGGTTGCTGACCATCCTCATAAAAATTAGATATATCTCCAAGTACTGAAAGATGGCCTGAACCACGTCTCAGCATTGTCATCAGCAAATGGCCTTCTACTTAACGACCGGAAGTCAGCCCAGTGTATTCTTCGTCCGCGACCATCTCCTAGTCCTGAAACCATTGACATTCTGCCCAACGAGGTATCCCCTTTCCGGTACACTTGGTGTTATTCTGGCATCTAACCTCTCATTTACGCTTTATAAAGAAGGCCTTTTTATTAAAATCCGTAAACTGCTATCCCTTATCTGGTGGTTTATAGATGCCTGCATTCTCCCCTTATTTTTTATTGCTCTGCAGTTATTTTTCTAACTTTACTTAAAAAGGACTTAGTCATTATCAAACGTATTCTCCAAATGCTCTCTTCAGCTGCCTGTATTTATTATCAGCATCAGTTTTTGAGGGATATGTAAGTAGATTGTCTTTGAGTTCCTATTTGTACGTGTGTGTCGTTTTAGAAATAAATGGTATCTCAATTTGCTGGCGAGACCAACTGTCCTAATGCATGAGGTGGTGCAGAGTTGTTTAGAAAAGTTAGCAGACTGTGAAAAAACAGTAAGTTGGACCTCAGGTAAGTTGAAGTAGACGACCTCCTAATCACCATTTCAATTTTTTTTTGGGAAATTCGAGAAACCTGCATTTTTATAATGAGGTTTTTCGACAATAAGTTAAACAATAATACAGATTAGGAAAATCTGCAGATATAAATCAACAAAACTCCTAAATATAGTAAAATAAAATTGCGTTTAGCATTTTTTAAAGTATATTCCACTGCGTGTCCTAATTCTCCACCCATAAAACCTTATAACCATCGTTTTTGTAGGAAAACATAAATGGAGTAGTGATATATGAGTAGGCCTACATAAGCTACTGTTGTCAAAAAAAGTTATTAGACAGTGAAAAAACTCCTAAGGATTTTTAGGAGAAAATCTGTTGCTCTTGTGGGGGCAGATGTAGGTTTTAGGAGAAAAAACGTCCTCTCTTGGGGGTAGGGTCCAACGGGGAGGCATTGCAAAGGTCACTAGGATCATCACCGAGTGCGGAAGATGCGGACTGATACTTCCTTGCTGATTGCAGAGCCCGTCGACAAGATTGGAAAACAAAAACATCTGCCCAGATCATTGACAGTCTGCTGCGCGTCGAACCACGGGTTAGTGTTTAGGACCCGAAGTTTAGCTGGTGCGATCGTTGACGGTGTCATCGCGGTACGCAGATGGCCAAAATAGGGAAGACCCTGGTGACCTTTGCATGGGAATAATGGGAATAACTATGTTTCCTATACCTTTTTAGCTGACATTATAATACAGCGACACTTAAAAACGGTCAAGCAATTTGCTGATCGCGTCCTTAGTGAGGTCGCTCACCCTATTTACTCTGAACTAATGGCTGCGAAGTCTTCCCATACTATGCGCCGAAACTTCCGTCATATATCTTGCCGTACATCGGCATATCAGCACTCTGCACTCCCATTCGTAACACGCTACCTCACGTGTGAAGAGACGGAAAATGAGAAGTTGAAAGCCGACCTGTCTCCATAACAGATGCGGATATCGTGCAAACGTTTTTGCTGTTACGCCATGTTATTCTGGGAAATTTCAAACTGTCGTGTGTTCTATTCATTATATTCAAACTCATGTGACGACAGGATGCAGTTGAGAAGCTGTCAAAAAATTTATTGAGTTTCAATAAATCCTGCTGTGTACGCTAAGTTTGTCGCTATTTCAAGGATTTACAAACGTAAACTGAACACTACTGTGCCCTTCTCCTGCAGTCAACTCGAATTAATTAATTAATTAATAAATAACCTCCTCCGTGCCCTTCCCGTGTTCCGCGTCAACGCCCACAGACGACTGTTTCTTTTTTCCCGGTGTTATCCCAACCATACTGTTCTTTCTGATTTAAAGAACCTGCTTGAAGTATGTTTGTGTCGACGGGCGTAAGTTGCGAATGACCGTGCGAACGCAGACAGCTGTGTGCTGAACCGTCGCACAGTTTAAACTGACATACACGCTGAGTTTTTTTGCGTTTTCACACAATTCAACTTGCCCCCACATCCCCCGACTCTCCACTCAGTGTCCGGTGCGTAACCTGCGGCTCAGGTTTTTTTTCTGCTCGACTCTGCTGCCTTTAGGCTGACTGCATTTGTTAAATATTCTCAAGCAGGCCATTCGCCAAGTCTGGCGAAGGTGCGAATGAGTATTCATTCAGCCCAGCAAAGTAGACAGGCTGCAAAGCTTTGGTAACCCCCCAACCCCCCCCCCCCTCCCCATCATACTGAGCTCGATCAATTTTACTTCCAAAATGACTCTCTGATCGTAGCTTATCGGCGTGCAGCATCAAGTATGTCACAGTAGTTCCGTGATACGAAACATTTGCTGAGGCTTCTTCGAGAGCGAGAGAGCTGTAAGATTAGAAGCCAAGATTAGACTGCGTCCGCATGTAAGTTTTATAGGCTAGCCACGTAGCTCGCCAGCGTTTGAAGGAGTGACGCCTGGGAGGGAGTGTGGCAACGAGGCAGCAAAGCGTGCGTTTACTTATCTACGTCTGCTTGGCATTTCGAAAGCAGAAAGACATTCACGTCTTTTTTCTGTGGATGTTTAGATATTTTATCAATCTGCGTCATTTTAGTGTGCCAAAAGCAACACGGTTAAACATACTGGAGGGTACGTTTGAATCACCATCTTGTAAATGTAGCCAAAGCTGCAATATCGCCGTCTAGCTACGCTTTGTGTGAGTCCCCAAGGAAGACCACGACAAGAAGAGGGCAAAAGTAGAAGCCGATGAGAGTAATTGGTACAACATATTTAGGGCAACAAACGCGTGCACAGCAATGTCTAGCTGACCAATCAGATACTGCTCTGGAACGAGTAGTTACACGGTTGGTTTGTGACTCAGTGGCTGGCTTGTCAGATTCTGAGTCTGGCTGCAGCTTTAAATTTTGAATCATTGATTGATTTTCAGTTGAGTTTGCTGCGTGTAGGCCAATCGATAGCCTGCCCGGAGCAAGGTTCGCTGCCCGCATGCTTGCGCATTGACATCAGCTTTGTTTCCAGCTGATTCAACTAGAATGAGCACTAACACTCAGTCCAGTAAAACCAAGGATCTTGTTTTATCTGAGCGTTCTGAAACCTCTGTTTCTAGATGTTCTGTTTTAATTTCTTGGATTTTACACTTCTCGTGCCAGAAACAAGGCAGACAACGATGGAAGAGTAATTAAAAATCAAATTCAAATGGCTGGAAGCGGTCAAGTCAAGTTTGTTATGGGAAATATGGGCAAACGCCTTTGAACTCCCTATTGCTACACAGCAGTGAAGAAATACATCCGTGCAGCCGAACATTTCAAAAGACGTCGTTTGCATAATTTTAGGCGACTACTTAGATAGATAGATAGATAGATAGATAGATAGAGAACTATATTTTGATGATAATATCAAAATTTTCAGCAAAAAAGTGGCTCCATTCACGGAGAGTAAAAATACGATCAATTATGGGGTTCGAAAAGCTCAAGAGTAAGCGGTCAAAGATAACAAAATGCTCAAAGTAAGAAGTCGACACGGTTACAACATCTGTTATGGAGACAGGTCTGCCTTCAGCTTCTCAATTTCCATTTCTTCACACGTGAGGAATCGTGCTAAGAATGGGAGTACCGAGTACTGGTAGGCCGATGTACGGCAGGTCATATGACGGAAGCTTCGGCGCATGGTACGAGAAGATTTCGCAGCCATTAATTCAGAGTGGAGAGGGTGAGCGACCTCACTTAGAATACGGTCCACGAAATTCTTGACCGATTTAAAATGTCGCTGTATGATGAGGTCAGCTAAAAAAACATAGGAATAACCGGCAGCTGAAGAGAGCATGCGGAGAATACGTTTAATAATAAGCAAGTCTTTCTTGAGTAGTGCTGGAAAAGTAACTGGAGAGCAATAAAGAATAAGAGGGAGGATACAGGCATCTATAAAACGCCAGATGAGAGCTTGTGGGGTGCGATATGAACGCAAGCGGCGGACATAATACAAAAGTTTGCAGATTTTTATAAAAAGGTCTTCAATATGAAGAGTAAATGAGAGGTTGGAAGCAAGTGTTACACCAAGGTATCGGAAGGAGGATACATTGTTAGGCAGAAAGTCAATGGTTTCAGGGCTGGTAGGGGGTCGCAGCCGAAAAATGCACTGGACTGACTTCCGCTCATTAAGTAAAAGGCCATTTTCTGACGACCATGCTGTGACATGGTCCAGTCCATCCTTCAGTGTTTGGAGATGGGTCTGGCTTTTGAGAGGATGGCCGACAACCATATCGTCAGCGTATTTGGCAAACAAACATGCGTTTGGAGATCGTAGGTCATCAGTATGGAGGGAAAAAAGATGAGGGGATAATATAGACCCCTGCAGAACTCCACAATTGTTGGGAAGGACCGTCGATTTTCGCTTCCCGGTCTGAACGAATTGGGTGCGGGAAGAAAAATAGTCCCTTAGCCATGAGACAACCCAGCCAGGAGAGCCACATGCAGAGGTTTTACTAAGAAGAAGATGGCGCGGGATCGTGTTGAAGGCTGAGGAATAGTCAAGAAAAGCACACGCGTAAGCACGGCATCCCTTATCCAAGTCCCTAAGAGCAGAGTGGACTACTAAAGCAACTGCATCTAGTGTACTACGCCTCGCCTTATACGCAAACTGCAATGGATCAGAAAAATTGGATGAAAACGGCTTGATGATGCCCACAGCGACTCGTTCTGTAAGTTTGAGGAGTGCAGAAGAGCAGGCGATTGGGCGAAAGGATTTGGGACCCGTTGAAGTGGTTTTTTTCAGGATAGGAGTGATTTTGACCGAACGCCAACCGTCAGGAATCTTGGACTCCATGAAAGATAAATTAATAAGATGTGCCAAGACAGGAGCTAATTGAAAAGAGCAAGATTTAAGGAGAAATGGGGAGACGCCATCTGGTCCGGCAGCTGTTGTACCTTTAACCTTGTCTAGGTGTTTCATCACTGTTGCCACAGACACTGGAGAAAAATCACTCGGTGGTAACGAAATATCATTTGTCGGGAGATAGGACTCGGTGGGAGTATGGATGAAGTTTGAGTTTAAGCTGTCTAGGTCAGCGTCAACATGTGCCAGCGTATTGCGTTGACCAGTGAGACGTTTAAGACTTTTCCATATTTCGGATGAAGAGAGAGGAGACGAAGATGTAGAAGAAGTAAATAACTGACTAACAAAAAGGTCATTTAGTCTTGCGATCTCGCGTTTTATAAGGGCATTAACGTCCTTCAATCTTTCTCGTAAACCTAGTTTGTAGAACAGTTCCTTGTGTCTTCTCAAAGTTTTTAAGTGGGGAGAAGATATTCGGTCTGGTCTAACCATGACCGTGTCAAAAGGACAACAAATGTTAAAAATTCCGTTGAGAAATGTTGTAAGATAACTCGAACACGACTCTACATTCCTGTTTTCGAGAAAGATGGGAATGCATTCAGATATACAAGTCTGAAGCAAGGAAATATTATGTGGGGACGTGTCACGAATGTGTAATTTCCTCTCGGGCGTTACTAATAGCCCTTTGTTGGTCTTAGAATAGATTTTTGGTTGACAGAGCAGTACGGAATGGTCTGAGCCTGCCAATGGAGCTCTATTTTTTACAGCAAAAAGCTTTGGATAGTTAGTCAGTATATGATCGAGTGGGGCGTCATCTCGTGTATTGAAATTAACTAAGTCACTAAATCCTAACAATATGAGGGGACGTAGATTTACTCGATTGAAGTCCCCACATAAAATAATTACATGCTCGCAAGACAGTGCGGCAAGCTTTTGGGATGTCAGTTAACACGAGCCAGCAGGTGTAACTGAACGAAAACTGCAAAAGGTAAAAAACTCCCACGGCATGGCTCGAAATTCAAAAGATGGAAGGTCATTTGTGGTTTTTTAGGAGAAAATCTGTCGTTCGTGTGAGGAAAGTCTGTGAAAAATAGGACCGGCATGCTGCTGTGAAAGTTGGCCGCAAGCCAGGGGGGCCTATCGCCGTTAATGTATTTGTCGAAAGGGTCACACGAGAAGGAGACCTCAGAGTCACGAAAACAGCCAGAAGTAACGGAGATGCGGCCATGATACGCGCTTGCTGATTGCCGCGTCCGCCGATAAGTTGATAAAAAACAGAGGAACCCGCCACCGTCGTCAACAGTCAGTTTTTGGGTCGATATGAGGAAGAACTGAGAAGTAGAAGACGACTCGATTGCTAAGAAAATATGTTTGTTTGCCTGACGTTTCGAAATTCGTCGCGGATTCATCATCAGAGACATACTCACAGAACAGTAGCAGAAACAGTTTGTGTGTGCACAGGGTTCTGCCGTAAAGGTACAAAAAAAATCGATAAATGCCTTGTGAGTGTGCTGATTCGTTGCGTCAGCAATTAACGTCTGGCCCTGTGGTGTTGGCATAGGATGATCTGCTGACCTGTCTGTTCCCCGAACGGCAACTTGCTTTGGCCAAATTTAGTCTCAACACCGAATATGGATTGGGCAACTCGTTGCACTTGTTGATGGCTTGGGGGCCCGTGAACCATAACTCCAGTAACTCTCGGCTCACTCGATTGTCACCTCTTGCGAGAATGTCGGCCTCATCAAATTTGAATGTGTGGCCGGGTCTCGTCGAATGAGCCATAACCTGAGAATTGGCATCATTTCGCCGCACTGCTGCCGCGTGTTCAGCGATTCGTGTCTGAGAAGTCTGCCAGTTTCTCCGAAATAGTTGCTTTGCCCGCAGCTGCACTAGATCCTGTAGACGCGTAGCCTATCTCCATATTTACGGTATAGGCGACTGCCAACGCGATCGTTGCAGTTCGCATAGTGAGAAGGAGGCAGCGTGTTTTTCAATGAGTATCCATTTTCTTTTTCCCGGTGGTAAAACCTATAGTCTAGGAGTCTTTCTGTCGCGCCAACACCTGACTACGATCTCTATTACCTTCGAAGACGCCGGAGATGATACTGCACATGCGAATGCGATAACATCTAGCAACAAAAGGCTACGAGAAGATTTAGTGAGGTGTTTTTTAAGGACTTGACATCTGACCGTCCAGCCGCTCTTAGACCATTAAAGAATTCATCTACATGCCAAGCGGCAGAGCTTTATCTGTGTGACTAAATGTTTACGAATAGATGGGGGTTACGCTGAGGAGAGATGGAGAGGGAGATAATTTGACAATGCCTCGTTCAGTAGTGGACAGAAAATGAATCTCTCTTTATTCGGCCGCCCTTTAACGTTCAAGAACGCGTTAAACCATGCTCAAAATCCTGCAGGGGGATGAGAAATGCCTTCACGGTCATGCCCACAGGCACAAGCACACACACACAGAGAGAGACGACAGTTTGACCGTCGATTTCAACGATATACACTACGAGTTTCAAGTACATGGTGACTGTGGCTGATTATAGTGAAGGCAAACACGCTGGGTCTAACCCACTCTCTGACCACCCCAACACCGGGAACCGGCGTCAAGATAGAGTCAAGAAGGCCAGACGTCTGGCGCGACAAACGCACGATACGCGTACCACAGAGCAGGTCTAGCTAGTTGTGCTCCCGAAAGGGATAGCCATAAAGGCCACAGTAAGAAGGAGCCATTGAATCTGACTCTCACCCCGCAGACAGCCAAACCACACAACAAGACACACTGGACCACCTGCGGTGTCCGAGTTAACCCGCCAGCTGACAACCCTCCAAGCCACGGCTTTTAGCGCACCGCGATAAGTTTGTAGCGACCCCCTTTCTGAATCATGCTTGCCTCGGATGCCGCGCGGACTAGGTCATGTCTGGCCTGACCACCACGCGTCCGTAAGATACCATAGTCAAGGCCACCGTTCAAGGTCACTCCTGTCTGGCTTTCTTAAGGCGGTCTACTCTCACTACACAACCACTTCTCAAAGTTAGACCAGTGCCCGAGATGCAGACGATTTGTTTACGCTCATTCAATTCCAGAGTCGACGACTCACTGTTCGGTTGCAGACTCTCTGGACTCCGGCTCATTCATGGCTGGCCTGCACTCGTCTGGAAGTCACTTCTCCTATTGCTTACATACTACGCTTGTTCCTACCTTAGTAAATTCTCCCTGACACTATGGCCTTTCACGCCTTATCCTATTCCACCAGCTTATACATGTTGGGATACGTTAGATCGCCTATTATCTGGCCGGACCACATCGCATCCTACAGGTTCAAGTGCATCGGATTCATTATAGTGAGGAAAGAAAATCGACCTCACTCTCCCCACCACCAGCAAAAGGCAACCACCTAGCTCTCTGTCGCCTGAGGTGCACACATGCGATAGTACGGCCGTCGATTTCGACTATATTCGCCACGAGCTTCAACAACTTGAAGCACGCGGTGACTTTCAGCAGGGGAAAAGAAGGGAAGGGAACAATGAGAGCAGGCTTGCGGAGCACCTACTCCCGCTCTCTGACACTTGCCCACCCTATCCCGGTGTCAAGACAAAGTCACAAAGGTCAGAGGTAGGAGAAGGTGCACGTGGCTGGCGCGGCCGAGGTAGAGCTAAGTGAGGTGCATACTGCACGCCATACTCAGAGTACAATATGGCGAGTCCAGCAAGCCACTCGCCTACGTTTGTAAAAGTTTAATTATTTCTCTCGTACCGGCAAGAACGCATTTACGAAATTTAAAAATAATAATTAGCAGCATTGGGCATATTCAGTACTTCGAAGAGCTTTAAGAAGTACTAAGTGTTTGTTAAGAAAAATAAAATTTTCTCGATAGTCCCCAGGTTATAGAGACGTCAAAAATAGCTATGAATGCTTACACATAGCTATACATGCCTTCTCCCACGCTTCCCGTTCGACAGAAATTCGGGGCTTTTTACATACGATATCACTATCCCACCCTAACCCCTACCCTAAACCTAACTGAACTTCATTGATTAGGCATGTAAATATAAATAAGAACATTTGTGTGCTACCAAGGAAACCCCTGCCATAAATTTAAATATTTTGTTGAGTATAAAACTTAAAGCAACCACTTTCTTTATATATTACTAACTTGTCTTTATTCAAAATATCTTGTACATGTTACCATTAGGGGATAAATATTTAATCAATATCGGAAAATAAATTCTTTCATCATTTTGCTCGTTTTCAGTGTCTTCAGTGATAAGTTGACGTTCGGCGTTTACCTCAAAACCTTTAAAATAAGATATAACGAAACAGCATTCACCAAACAAACGAGCTTCGGGATATTAGTTCTTATGAAGATGGTCATGAAGGTCATATGTGGAAATGCTTCAGAACAGCAAACCACATTGTCCAGCATACAACATGTCTGCTAGATATCACGCATTTTTTTATTCCGAAGATTAATAAAAAAAACTTTCCATAATAGGCTACCTCTTTAAAAAGTGCTTTGATTGGATGTTTAGCTGACGAACTTCTGTGTATATTAACTTTTTCCAAGGTAATGTCACAGGGATATTGGAGACTTTTGACAATTTCTTTAAATTACCTGAAGATAAACGATTCAGTTTGACTGGAAATGAAAGAACATACTTTTTCTTTATAACGGATTATTTTCCGCTTAAGGGCATTAATTCCACGATCCGTCGAGAGCTTGAAAATGCAAAAAAACAGGCCATATATATGACCATTTTTGAAATATTTATTATTCTTCTGTCTGTTCCTTTTCCAAATAACGCTTGAGCGGAACGTACTGTTTACAAAAAACTATATTTCTAAATGACTTACATTCAATAAGGCCTCCTTAAGATTGCCGTCGCGGTAACATATGGGCAATTTGCTTACACGCGAGGCCAGCTGTGCGGTAAAAGAAAATGTTCGACCAAAAAATTTGTTACTGTATTTTTTGCAAAAAAAACTTCATAGAATAGCTAAACATAATTTTTAAAACTTAAATTCATGCTTCTTACTGCAAAAAGGCGATTCCTGAAACTTGGCTTCACTGAAATTTGATCAACTTCGCACAAAATTTTCCAGTTCTGGAAGGGATTATTATTCGACTTTTTTTACTTATTCTAGTATTGTTCCACAGCGCAATGTCTATTTGGTTCTGTCTTTCCTGATAGCATAAAAAATTTCTTAAATATAAACTTACTCATGATTTAGCCAGAATGAGTGCTTATTTTCCTCTTTAATTTTAACTGAGAGGGCAGTTTTCCAAACCAAAGGCTTACAAATTGTTAAATCCACTCAATTAATTAAAATAACTTGTCCAAATATATGCTTAACTACCAAGTTAAATTTCTTCATGAAAGTTGTTTGCAGGGCTTGCCATACTGTATACTGAGGGTAGTATGCAATGGGCAGACGGCGGAGCGGAGTAGACAAAGTCGCTGGGTAGTCCTCTCAAGGCCCAACAATGGCAGCAAAGTTTATTAACTTCATGGCTGGTTTTGTATTCAATGAGAGTTAAGATTTTGGCTTTATCCTTCACGACTTAGTCATTAAAGGAGCATAGGCTTTGTATGCTTGTGAGCTCACGGTGAACGCCATCCTCTAAGTGTACCGACTTGGGAGAATTTTCAGACAAATATAGAAGGCGATATCTGAGGAGAAAGACGGTTTGGTCATCTAACGTCAGGTTAATTAACTGTAAAATCAACGTACACGCAGTCAAACATCACTTGCATACATGAAAAGGAGGAGGACAAGGAGAAGGAAAAGGGAAGGAACAGTTAACTTACCAGGAATAAGTAAGAAAATGAGCAATAGATGACCAAAATCCTGCAATTTCACAGTGGCAATGAGCTCGCGTGAGAGTTCGAAGCGTCGGGCAAATAAAATATTGGTCCCAGAGAGCGTTTAACCCTTCTAGTTAAAGCGATATTTAGTCTTGTTACTTTGACTTATTGAGTGCATTTGAGGCTGGCAAAGCCTTTTACGAAAGACCAATGCAGGTTTAGTCTTTTTGGTTTCGATAAACAGACAGGATTGGGATAGAAACGGTGGTCGCCGGGTGAAAAGGATATTTTCTATGGCCTTGTGCGTTGTGTCATAAAAGAGCATTCATCTAAGGAAGGAAAGTTTCGATAAATTCCCTCTAGAAGCAGAAACAATTAATCTTAAGTTAGTAAAAACAGCTTAATTCAAATGTGACGAAGACAACAGTAGTTTAAGTAGTGCACCTTACATATCCCTAGTTTCAGCATTTTGTTTTACAAAAACATTTGCTCTAGGGTTTTGTGGGGGGGGGGTTTTGGATAGGCAGTGGAATAAACCTTAATAACCGCTGTATGCATTTTATTGTACTTAGGCATGATGTTGATTTATGGCTGTAAATTTTTCTAATTTGTAATATCGTTCAACGTACTGCAGAAAAACCAGATTATCAAAATGCAGGTTTCTTGAAATTCCTTAAAAAATTTAAACGGGGATATGGAGGTCTTTTGCTCAACTTACCCGAGGTACAGCATACGGTTCTGGAGTTCGACCAGTATAGTCTGTGGCACGATGCGCCGCGCACACCTTCAATTTACATGCGTAAACGACTTACTCCCAGCGGCCGTGAGAAACACACTCAACTAAATGTTTCTACTTTTCACTTTTTTCTACTAATTTTCTTCACTGCCTATCCTATTTTCCCACCCCCAAACCCATATAACCCCGTCTCCGTAGGAAAAATTGCTAGGACTACATAAAAAAATTTTACCGTGACGAATCCCATTATTTCCCAGAAAAAAAAACTTTAAAAATTACTTTTAAAAATATCTGACATTGTTTTGCCAAAAAATGCGGAACTTAACCTTTTTAGATCTTATTTCATTTTACTACACAAAAATTTTAGGACCCTTAAAGGTTGTACATATCACGGAGGTGGATACCCACAAAGGATATTATACATTTGAGGCATGTGATGGGATACTTTTTGCATAGTATATAGTTCTCGAAACGTGCAGAATGTTAAGCTTTTTCGCCAAATTTTAGTAAATATTCGAGCACTCTATTATGCATTTTCAATCTCAGAACTGGACGTAGAGGTAACCAAATATGGCAAAAAAAACTCGAATATAAAAATAAAAGTTGGTTTTTTCATTCTCAGCAGAGATTTTATCACGAATTTTGAGGGAAGTCGAAAAGCCGCTCCAATTTCTCCGTTTTATCTTGCCTTAACCCTGGAAAGGCTTACAGTGCGCACATATTTGTCAACTAAATATCCAATTAAAACGTTTTTATCGACGATATCCTATTATAGAATGTTTATAATTTATCGTAGGAATTTTAATGGCCGAAATTTGCTGTGGACGTTCACTTCTCTCTGCAACGATTTTTTTTAATGTTTGAGTGAGTTTACAAATATGGCCAAAAAAGAATGGATTTCAAAAACTCCCTACTTCGGTAAATGCTTTTGAGAAATATCTGGTTTGAAGGATAGAATCTATCTTTGTAGCGGGGAGGGGTTGGAAACCACCTAAAAACCAAATCATAAACTGCTAATCAATATGTCAAGGACAGTCTGAAACTTGTCTTAATCCAACACCCGAAGTACCTATAAGGAGGTTTTGTGAAACGAAAGTTCTCTTTATCGTACGCTTTCGGTTGTTTTCAACAAGCCGTTAAGTGAAACTGTTTGCCTTAGTCAAACACACTTCAAACCATGTAGAAACAGAAGAAAAATCAGTCATTTTTTTCTCCGAACCAACTGATGTTCAGGGTTATGCGTGGATGAATGAAGGCCAATAAGCCCGAAACAGTCCTGTATCAAGTTGCTCTCAAACGCTGTCATCCCTCTCTACTATTATGACTTGGCCGGTATCGGCCTGGCAGGTGGTCACCCGTTTCGGGATCTCTAGCCACCATGTGAACTTCGTTTAGTTCAAAAGCCTTTTGGATCGATGTTCAGACATTCTTGAGTGAATATAGATATATATCTAAATATATTCGAATTTTAGACTAATTGCTGATGATCATACCTTCTATTACACTTAGTCTGTGTGAACAGTGCCGAGCAAAATTCACTAAAGGACCATTTACAAAAGTAAGGGTGATGCGTGTGGGACGTGCTCCCTTCTGTGTCCCGTTGGGGGACAAATACACAATTCCTACTGATTGCTTCAAGTTCGCTTACTTTCATTGCATGAAGTGGGCTTGAAAGATTTCCCTGCGGCCTTGCAGAATGCAACGGAATGATGTGTATCTCAGGTGACTGGTATATATTGCTTTGTTTCTACCACCACTGTTAGGGGCTGGTTTTGTTGCTTTTACGCAATTGGGTATAACCTTTCAAGCAGCCAGGAGACTATTTCTCCTGTTGAAGAAAAGTGTGGGAAATGGGAAGGAACAAGCAAGCAAGCACACACAAACAATCGCTCGTGCGTGTTTCGTGTGTGTTCGTTTACTGTGGTTTCCCATGCTATGCCAGAACGAGGTGATATCACACCACACCACACAAATTCTGGCACAGAGAGAGAGAGAGAGAGAGGGAGAGAGAGAGAGAGAGAGTAAAAGAGACTAATACAACTGCGTTTGCGTTGTCTTGGGGCAGAAGCAGTCTCGCTGCTCTGATTGAGTACGGGGCTGCTGGCCTGGGCGAAGATCGCGTCGATACTTCCCAAAGATGCGAAGCGAACCGGCTAAGTCCCAGGGGAAGACCACCTTGCAAGACGACATAGAACGGCTAGCGGTGGTGCTGATGCGTTCAGGCAATACACATATATATATATATATATATATATAAGAAGAAGAGGCGATCTCGGGAATAATGGGTATAATATCCTGACGTTTCGAAAGCGTACAGGCTTGCATCGTCGGAGGTTGGTGTTTGTACACGCCTCACAGTCTTTTATAGGTGTTACAACTGACGTCTCGTTCGCTCTCCGTCTATTGGCGCTTGATCCCATGCGGGGGCGGGGCTGGAGCTTCGTCATCGTCCTGCTGACCAGGGTTTCTCGCCGTCACCTCGTCGGAGGGGGAGGGCAGTGTTCGCCTGCCAGCGGTCATTGCTCGCGTCTGCATCGATCGCGAGGCAACAATAAGACGACTGGTCATGAGACCAAAGGCCCCTCTGTCCCGCGGAGAAACAGCAAACGTCGTCTATCGCATCCAGTGTAGTTCCTGTGAGGCCAATTACATTGGGGAGACCGGAAAGCGACTACAGACGCGTATGAGCGAGCACGCAAGGGCAGTCGACAGGATGGATCCACGCTCGTTGGTGGCGGAACATTGTTCGGCTCCTGGACACACCTTCGCTTTTAATGACGCTGAAATCCTAGCCCGAGGTAGTGACCGGACAACAAGAGAAACGCTTGAAGCATGGCACACTGCACAGAATTCCATCAACCGCTGTACGAATCTCCCGGCGGCTTACCAGGCGTTACGCGTTCGGCTCAATCAACGAAACCGCCGGCAGGAAGTCAGACGGGTCGCGACGACTAGCAACCCCACACCGGGCCAAAATACAGGCGTCCGGGAACCTACCCCAGACACCAATGCAGCCGTCAGTGACGCCACGGGAAACGTGAACCAACAAGACCTCCTGTCGGGCTTGAATGCAGTTGCACATGACAACGGTCTCTGCATAAACACTGATGGCGGAGTTCGATATTCCGCCGGCGGGATGAACACGGGAAAGTGCCAACGGGGGAAGCCAGCAGGACATGCGGCACCGACGCGATCGATGCAGACGCGAGCAATGACCGCTGGCAGGCGAACACTGCCCTCCCCCTCCGACGAGGTGACGGCGAGAAACCCTGGTCAGCAGGACGATGACGAAGCTCCAGCCCCGCCCCCGCATGGGATCAAGCGCCAATAGACGGAGAGCGAACGAGACGTCAGTTGTAACACCTATAAAAGACTGTGAGGCGTGTACAAACACCAACCTCCGACGATGCAAGCCTGTACGCTTTCGAAACGTCAGGATATTATACCCATTATTCCCGAGATCGCCTCTTCTTCTTATTTATGTCCGGGGACACGCATTTTCGCTTCAATCAGCAATATATATATATATATGTGCACGGAGTACAGTCATTGGCTGATCTCATGCAAAGTTAACCACAAGCCTGTTCGCAGTTAGCACAGATTACTGAAGTGGGATTTCGAAGTATCTTGGCTTGCAGTGTAATCAGTGTAGATACGCCGTAGTGTAGGCACATTTTTTAGCCGCCTACAAAATCACATCCAGCAGAGCGTACCTCCGATGCCCTTTTATATAGGAATATATTTTACGGAAAACGCAGGCACAACTATACTTTCCTGTGTCCAGTTGCTGGTATAGTGCACCAACGGGGGGAATTTATTTACAGCAGATGTACAAGCGCATGAAATTGTAAGGTCTGTTTTCAACCTAAAGCGGACTGTTTTAGTAGGGGTGTAAAACTACAATATGGCGAGTGCTGCAAGCAACATTCCGCAATTTGCAAAAGACTGATAAACCATCGCAAAGCAACATTGTGTAGGGTTGCAATACTGTTTATCGTGCAGTCCAATTTCATTTATTTTCAGTCACGCTAGGATGCAGATTCTGTGATTAGCTTCTTTCTGACCGCTCCAAAAAAGTTGATTCCATAAAAAGGGCTACTCCAATAGTATGCATTTTTATCATTGATTTTGGCTGCCTTTATAAATTCGAATATATTTTATAGAAAGTATGCACTGAAAAACCTCTCTTGTATTTATTTGATAGGAACTTACGCCTTTTTTTTAAATTTTATACTTAAAGAAAGGGTTTCCTTCGGATTGTTACTTGCAGCTCTCGCCCTACTGTACGAATCGCGCAACAATAATTTGTTATTGGAAACATGTTGTGCAGTTTCAGTTATTATTTCAGGAGAGAGACTATCTGCTGCAGCCTTCCAATACTGTCCAAGTGCTGAATAATTTTTGGCCCGATCTGTCGTTGCGTTTGCGCTTAGGGTTTTCCTCTTTGTCATTAGGAAGATGCCATATGGTGCTTGTAAAATGTTGGAATCAACGTGGATTGGCCTATACTTCATAAGAGGCAGTAATAAATAGAGACCTATATTTTTATTTGAGAGGACATTTTACAGTCTTAAATAATATTCTAATCCCATATTTTTAAAACAGAATGATACGTTCTGGATTAAGATACTTGAAGTTGACCTGATTTTCTGCCAATTCAGCTGATTAAAGAATCTCGAATGAACTTGGAATTTTGCGTTCCAGATATTTGCAGGAATAAGGGAGAAGGTTTGAAAAGCAATGGCCAATTGGTCTATTGTCCTGAGCGCTCGAATTGTGACAGGAGTTCATCTTCAGAGGTAAAAAATGTAATTATAGGTAGTATAACTCAGTAAACTGGAGGTGATGGTGCAGAGTTCTGTGCGCTGGTGCTGAATCGATATATCGAGGACTGAGCAAAACGTTAATTTTCACAGCTTCGTACCCCTTGACGTCAAACGGAAGTTAGTCCAGGGAATGGCAGTCAGAATACGCCGTTTCTGCTCTCCTGAAATAGTGGAAGTAGAATTGCAGCAACTAAGGGACACACTCCATGAAAATGGTTATCTGCAAAGTTTAGTCCTTCGGAACATCAAGGAGCGTGCCACAAATGTCGCAATTGCAACGGTGGAAAAGAAAGATCTATTCATAAGACTGCCGTTTATGGGAGACGCAACGAGTGAACTGGTAAGAAGGTGCCTTAAAACAGCGGTCATGAATGCCTTCCCGGCTGCAAGCTTGCGGGTTCTCTTCACTAACTGGCCCCTTCTACGAATGGGACGTAAAGACAGACTACCGTTTCAGGCCACATCGATGTTCATTTATTCTTTCACCTGTTCCTGTGGAGCGGGATATATTGGCCAAACAACGCGACGTCTGGCGAAGAGAATACGCGGGCACATACCGGCATGGCTCAGCAAAGGAGAGAATAGACCGACCTCAAGCTCAATCCTTGCCCACATAATTGATACGAGCCACCAAGTGGACGCGTGCGGAGCTTTTCGGGTCATGTACCACACGCTGACACACAACTCAAAAAACCTGCGCAAGCGGGTTTTAGCCACAGCAGAGGCAGTGGAAATCAGGTTAGCAAAACCCAGTCTACGCTGTCAAAAGGCGCTGGTACAAGCAATATGGCTCCCTTGGCTGACTGCAAGCGGAAACCCCACGCCTACTGATGCCACGTCTTCTGAAAACACTCAAAACGAAGCCACAGAGAATAGTCAAGCGCAAGCTACGCGGCTGACATACAGACCTCAACCCGCTGACCGTCAGAACATCCCTCTTCTCCTACCCACGCAGGCGCCCGCATACAGGAGACTAGGGACAACCCAGCTGCTAAATTACCCTCACCTACTAGCCCTTTCTCCCCTCCCCCCAACCTGGTGATTGTATAAACGCTGCAATTAACTGACCAGTTTTATCCCCCATGTCATTTAATGGCCTGATGATGAATGATTGAAAACAATTGTTTGCCTTAAAACGACTTTTCAATATACCGATTTGTTGAGTTCCCGTCTGTGGACTAGGCTTCAGTCCATTCTCGGCAGAAACTTGCGATTATACGTCGTCCCGCCCTACAGCCAGCTTATGTTCATGCATGCACGATCCAATCATGCGTTCAGTTTGTCCCGTGTGATTACAAGACCATTTCATGCACTTTATGTGATACATGCCCTTTGGATTAAGATAATACGCAGGATGGGCCGCCTGGCTTGCTGCCAACATTCACAGCAGCATGCTAGCCCTATTTTTCATATAGTTTTCTCCCACGAACGATAGTTTTTCTCCTAAAAAGCAAAAATTGCATTCCATTTTTGAATTCTGAGCCATACCTTAAGGAATTTTTTACTGTCTGCTCTTTTTGCTCAGTTACACCTGCTGACTCGTGTTAACTCACATCACATTGATGTGTATTACTTGAAACAAGCGAGTAGTCACCTACAATTATTTAGATGACCTTTTTGGAAATGCTCGTCTGTGCCGATGCATTCTTTAGCTACTGTGTACCAATATGGAGTTCAAAGGCTTTGCCTATATTTTCCTTAATAAAATTTGCTTGACTTGACTTAACAACTCCAAATTGTTCTTCGGGATTTATCCCGTCTTTGATTACCATAAGACATGGCTCGGTGGAAGAATAACTCTTGATGGCTTTATTTTCTAGGTAACTGCAAGGAACGAGGACCAAACTGAGAAATTCTGGGAGAACCAAGATCGCGCTATCCAGGCGAAATATACTTGATTCCCTAACCCAAATCTTATGATGAACAGTGGCGGCTTTAAACCGGAAAAGCTAGATGAAGTGGTGCTGTAGTGAACAGTTCACTTCAAAGTGAACTCCACTAGAATCTCAGGACTGCGGTTTTCGGCGCCTGAATCAGCCAATCACAGTTGTTGCAAAGAAACTGCTTTTTGGCCCGGCGAAAAATAGTAACACTGCACGCGTGAATTGCTCTCTCTGCTCACTGGCCTGACTGCTGTCAAGCTGGCACCTGGAATCGACTGTATCTCCTGGCGGGTCGTATGCTCTCCAAGTCAAATATCTTTCTATCTATTCTCCGTTCTTTCGTGTATTAGATATTTGTTCCTTCTACTCTCACCTTCACCGAATTCTTCACTCTTAAGTAACCATGGTCTGAAGATTGCAGTTGCTAGGTTTTATTCACTTAACCCCCTGCGATAGTGCCCAAATATACAGTTCTGTGAGTGCTGCAAGCAAATTTCCTAAATTTGCAAATGTTTGATTCTTTCTCTGATACCAGCGGGAATGCATTTATGAAAACTTAAAAATTATAATGAGAAACAGTAGGCATATTAAGTACTTAAAAGAACTATAAGAAGTAATAAGTGTTTGTTTAGAAAAATAAAATTTTCTCGATAATTTCAAAAATAGCTATAAATTAGAACAATTAATTTAAATAGTTTGTTAAGTAAAACAATTAAAACAACCCCTTTCTTTATACAAAAAGACTTTGCCTTTAGTTGAAACATTTTAATATTTGAGAATGATTACATTCGTTGTTATTGAATATCTTTAAATAAATTCTGTCTTCATTTCGCATATTTATGCTGTGTTCATTGATTAGTTTACTGATTCTCCGTTTGTTTGACGTTTGCATCAAACCCTTTAGCATAAGGTATAACTATACAGTATTTACCTAAAAAAGAGCTTTTTGCTATTATTTCCTAAGCAGGTGGTCATGTTGGTGAAATTTTGAAATGCTTCAAAACAGCAAACCCTTTTTCGAGCATACAACACGTCTCATAAATACCACGCACATGGTTATTCCTAAGAGTAAAAGAAAAAAGTTTCCATGATAGGTTACCTCTTTAAAAAGTGCCTTTATTCGATATTTAGCTGACGAACTTCTGCGTATACTAACTTTTTTCAAGGTAATGTCACAGTGAAGAAAAACGATTAAACTTGACTGGAGATGTAAGAACATACTTTTCTCTATAACGGCTTATGTTTGGCTTCAGGAGATTTATTAAAAGATCCGTAATAAACGTCCGAATGCAAAAAATAGGCCAGGTCTATGACCATTTTTGAAATACTCATTATTCTTCTGTCTGTTCCGTTTCTAAATAATGGTTGAGTGGAACTTAGTCTTGACAAAAAAATATATTTCTACATGACTTACATTCAATAAGGCTTTCTGTTGGCTGTCTGCGTGGTTAAATGCAAAAACTTTTTACGCGTACGACGAGCTGTGCGGTAAAAGAAAATGTTTTACCAAGAACTTTTTTGTTAGTGCAGTTTTTTCAAAAAAACTTCACAGAATAGCTAAATATATTTTTTAAACTTCTGTTGCTGCTTTTTTCTGAAAATAAATGCGACTCCTTAAACTTCGCTTGAGTTCCATTTGATCAACTTCGCACAATATTTTCCAGTACTGGAAGCAGTTATTATTCCACCCTTTTTACTAATTATGGAATTCTTCCACCGCACAATGTATATTAGAAGAAAGTTTCGTCCTGTCTTTCCTTATAGCATATGGATTTCCTTTTATATAAACACACTGATTTTTAGCGAAAATGAGAGCCTATTTTCCCCAATAACTTTGAATAAGAGGGCAGTTTTCCAAACCAAAGCCTTTCTTATTATTTAATCCACTCAGTTTATCAAAATAAGCTGTCCAGATAAATGCTACATTACCCAGTTAAATTTCCACCTAAAATTTTCTTGCAGGCTTCGCAGAACTGTATATCAGGCGAGTTTAGATATCAGTTTCCGTTGTAAAATGAACGGGCTGAGCAATCATGTGATTCTGGAATGTCATATTCGTCGCTGAATTCTAATGGGGGTGATTCGGGGTATTCACCCCTCTCGACGTCTCTGTAAGCGGTATACTGTTCAGAAAACTTTCTGGTTTCACATCCGTCCGTTCACAGACTTGTCGTGCCTCGAGGCTTCTTTAACATCTCCTTGCCATCCCTTATTATATTACTACAATTCCGTCTTCAATAATTAAATTGTATATTAAAGGTGTAAGGGGCCTTTTCATCATAAAGTTAGTGTTGTGGTGAAAATTAATGCAAAGATGTTAATCGCAGCTGTGCATAAGCAAACGTATAACAATAGGAGTGAGTAGTATGGTATACATATTAAGTCAAATCCGATTCACAAGTCAACAATATAAGGTTAAATTTTAAACTAGGAAAGAGGCAGTGAAAAACTCCTATAATTATGTCCATCCTGTACTTTTTATGTGACGATACATCTGTAGCGGACGCCCAGCATTTCTGTGTTCGGCTAACTCAAGGTCATTCACATTTGCAGTGAGCACTTTCTGGCTCACTCACCTACAGACTTTTTACCGACTTCCACTCAGACACACACACGCGCGTCCAGATAGCCGTGGCTGTTAGTAGAAGCTATGAGGCAGCTAGCATGCAAGAGCAAGCCGCGCTCAAGGCAGGCTATCGATCGGCCTACACGCGAGCGAACACAGACTTGCAGTCAGTCAATCGATAATTCAGAATTTAAGCGGCAGCCTGCCGCTGAGTCACATGCTAATCGTGTCACCAGCCAAGCCAGGAGAGAAGCTGATTGGCCCGATGGATATAGTTTTACTTTCCTTTATTGCCCTAAGTACGCTGTACTAATTACACTCAAAAACTTATGTTTTTGCCCTCTTCTTGTCGTGTTCTTCCTTGGGGGACTCACATAAGACGTAATTAGGTGGTGACACCTCAGTCTTCGCTACCATTGGAACAGTGGCTACCAAAAGGTTCCTTGAACACGCCACGCCTTGGCCGACGCAGCATATGCCACCAGACAAGACAACCCTCGGGTAATGGAGCGGATCAAATGGACACCACTTTAACTTTTTCCAGAAACATACAGAAGTAGTTGTCACCACCGTCTCATTCTCACTCGGGTATGAGTGGATGCAATCAATGCCAACCCTGACTTCGCCAGTGGCCACTACTGCCTAGAACGGGATCCACAGCAGACGCATCTCCGTCGCCTTATCACCGCCCTCACGGCGGCCAAGGTCCCCTACACCCATCTCTCTACGTTGGATCAACCTCCCATCTTAACAAGGAAGCTGTCACCTCGTCTCTCTCGGATCTACCCGCTGATGGCTCTGCCGCCAAGGCAGGCTTCCAGCGTCTTCACTAGAGAGCCGTTTACAAGGAAAAACCTGGCTATCACCCCCCTGGTCCTTTTGGGGGCGGCTATCCGCCTCCGATTGCGGCCTCAGAACAACTACTTCCGAGGGTCTTTCGCTGTACTCTGGCTCAACTATGCAGTAGCTACTCAATGGTCCTTCGCCACTATTAACACCGGCTCGACCCGTCCATACCCGACTGCTGTCCAGACTGTGGCGTCTCGCCGCATGACTGTCAGAATCCCTTCGCCTGCAGTTCTCGGCCAGACACCCAACTCAACCCCCCGTGGACCTTGAGCTCAAACCGGCTGAGGTCGCGGCTTTTTTCCGTCTCCCAAATGCCCCCAGTTTGGACTTTGGCGGGGGCTCCTGATCCAACAGGGGCTACTAACTAACCAATCGCCTAGGACAGCAGCGCAGTGTTCTGTGCACAAAAAATTCCTCTCATTGGTGCCTTTCCTACAATTTGGGATTTGTCCTGGGGATTGTAGGTTCCTTAGTGCACGCACCGCTTCAGCGCTGCATATCCTTGCCGCAAGCTCGTGCAATTTTCTGCGTCAATAAACTGTAGAGCTGGTGTTATTTGCATCAAAGAAGACCTCCTCTGGTGAAGAGCCGTTCAGTGATATGGCCAGGACGTCGCGTTTATGGATTATACGGTAAAAAGTTTAAGGCGCTGTGGGAGCCAATCTGTACACTTCTTCTCATCAGCATGCCAGATGTCAAGCAGGACAGTTTCTATTACGGCTTGCTGAAGCACGTATGACAGCTGCAAACCTCCTGCCTTGCGCTGAGGTCATATGACGTATTTAAGCTTGGCGATGCCCTACCTCAGAGGGTAGACCTAACGTCCATTTTCTCCCCCGTCTCCCGAGAAAGGCCGCAACATTACGTTAACCATCCACCTGTCCACGATTAGCCGCCCCCCCCCCGCATACTCACAATTTCCCCTCCTGTCGCCTGGCCATGCTCCGGACAGGCTTCTTCTTCCCAGGGAGGCGGCAGGGCATAGAAACACAGCCCTGAGATGTGACAGCCAGCCCTTTTAATTACTCGTGACAGCGACCAAAAAGTTCTTCCTTTATGGCCTGAAAGCACCCACGGAGATGCCAGTACGAGACTGGGAGTGAGGGGGGGGCGGGGGTGGACAATCACGGTCTGGCGCAGTCTATGGAGCCTCCGCAAAAGAAAGTAAATACTGAGAAGACCTTCCTATTGGTTAAGCCGTGTACTAGTTCGAAGGGAGGGGGCGTGCGATGGCTGCCTTCGAGTTAGATTATTTATTATTATAACAATAATATAATATTTTTATTATGCCAGTTTACAGGCAATTGTAAAGAGTTGGTAATGCACCTCTTGGGCGCCTTCCAACACCTCGAAGACCGGAAAAAACCTAAAACAAACTCCCTATGTTGCGGCCAGTATTGCTTTTGTTTCAGGTTTTTTGTTTTGTCAATACTGGGCGAGATAGGGAGTTTGTTTCAAGTGAAAAAAACCTGCCTTCAAAGGTATGATACAAGCGGAATAAATGTACAGTTGTAAGCTGAGTTGACTCATCAGCAGGAGAACTGTTTCATATCGTTTAAAAACATTAGTTCGAGACGGAGAGGGTTGGCACAAGAACACAGTGTTCTCAGTCTTCCTTCAACGGTTGTCGGCAAAAGTTGCGCGCTATCGGCTGAAGGGTTAGCAGACTGCGGGCTGCTGCTTCAGCAGCATTATCTTCAGCATGAAGCCTGGCGGGGTTCAAAGTCCACGAACGCCATCAGAGTGAAAGAGAGATTCCACCGAGTCAGCACCCAAAATTCGTGAAAGTTGTCCTGAATGTAAAAAACTAGTTATAGCTCCCTTAAACATAGGGTAGTTTTGCTGGGTTTTAATACTTTTGGGCAGCTTATTCCAGATTGATATGGCATTTACTGAAAAGAATTGCCGGTACTTAACTACACGTGCCATAGGAAGAAATAAAAATACGCAGTAGGCAAGCTGGGTGAATTGCTAACGGACTAAAAGCCCATGAAAGCACTCATACGTCGTGCTTTTGGCCGGATGGTGGAGGGCTAGATGGCGCCAAAATAGGCTGCATACAGGCTCAACTTCAACTTGTCGAAGCAGAAGAGCCCAATAATTACGGGGGGAGGCAGCCAGAACCTCAGGCTACTTTGATCAGTCATCAGTGATCTTGCCTTCACCGGAAGAAAAAGCCCCCTTGTAGTGCACCCTTTCGGTCCGGCCTTTTAATCAATGAGTGGGACCTAGGTTGAGGGAGTCGTGCTTGGAATTGCTTTAAGCTTGGACGACTGTGATCAGCCGAACGTGGCAGTATGTCCACGTTGCAATCGTCGACGTGACCGCAGGTCTGCTGTAGCGTCTGGTCATCGGATGCGACTGGCGAGGACTTTGATTTGTAGTAGGAGTCCTCGCAGTACATGCAAGTAACATGTTGGGACACAAGTTACGCGCGTACACAATTGAAGACGCTCGTGTGCCACAAAAGATAATGATAACCGATACGATATGCCGTGCGCTGCCATACATCAAGGGTGTGTCGGAAGCTGCGGGACTAGGTGTCGGAATTGCACACGGTCCCAAGGCTACCATGCGCAACCGGGTCATGAGAGTAAAGGACCGATTAAACCCCAGTGAGCAGTCGGGCATAGTGTACCGCATACCATTTATAAACTGTCCCCGAACTTACACTGGGCACAATGGACGCATGCATGGTTCGCGCATACACGAACATAAGCTGATTATCAGACGGCGTGACACATAGTCGCAAGTAGCTCTCCGCACCTATGAGACGGGCCACGAATTCAACTTCGCAGCCACGAGACTAATTGCCCACGCCGGTAGCAAAACTGCAGGAGAACCACTTGAAGCCTGGACCTCGGATAAGTACTCAGTCACTAGATGTAGTGAGCTGGCGCCCGCATAAATCGTCCACCGCAGGCATCTGCGCATGGCCGACACTGGTGATTAATGATTAAGGAGTGTAGTCTGACCAAAAAATAGCCACCTTGCAGGCTCTCCTGAGACATCTTGCCTGCCGCTGACTGCCACAATGATTCTTTTTTCGACAGAGGGCTGCCTTCAAGGTCATATACCTTCGCGGTGGTTATGTCAACGCGATGACTGTCCACAAGCAATGACCTTATACCGGACACACGCATGCGCCCCAGGGCGAGTGCCCAAATGGTTGCAGTCCCTCAAGGACCAGTTGGTCGCGTGACCTTATCCCAATGCGGCCAATGGTGCCGTAAGCGAACGCGCTTTAGGGTTATAAGCAACTTGTAAGCAACTGTAACCTCTCAGGCAGTGAGTTGCACACGGCCTGCGAGGGCACCGCCAGTTCGCTCCCGATCGCCGAGATAGACCTGAGACGTGATAACAGCGCGCTGGAGATCAACCAGCGACAACAGCCACCCGAGAAATCGAATCCGTATTTTGTACACAAAAAACCCTCCTCCGGGTGGATTCTAAAGTTACGCCCTCCTTATTGTGTTCTTCCTTGGGGATTCCAATGGGCGCAAAGTAGACGGTAGCAACACTGAAGTCATTGCTATAAAATTATGTTTAGGTCAAACACTTGCCTCTGCGATCTTCAGGTCCGGTTCCGTGTGGAAGAAAAATTGGACACTAGATCAAAGGAGTATTACATTCTGTGCGGAGGGAATGGAGGCAGTTTGCTGTCCAGCGAGTGCACAACCACTCGTGAGAAGGTTGCGTCCAAATGTGCGAGTTATCACAAGCGCCTCTTCTACTGAGTTTGTAGTGGTCGTGTCTGTTCGACGCCCCCCTAACTCTTGACGCCACAGATGAGGTCACTCAGAGCATAGGACCTCGCCAGAAAGCAGTTTTCCCGCGTGCCTCGAGGCACGCGCCAACGGACGGGTGACCGCCACTGCTGCCAGACGCATCTGACGTTCACCCAAACGCACGCACCATGTTTCCCTCATGCTGGTCTCAATCCGTCCAATGAGATTCCCGCTTTAGTAGACTGACCTCATTTAATAGGTTGGCCTAAATCTGCTGGCTAAAGATAACAATGCGGTGTCTGCGTCCAGTCATCACTCCGGACCCGACCAGACGAAGGAACGGTTGCACTTGTCCGCTAGTCAGAACTCTTCCATCTATTCTCCTAGCCTTCTGCCGAATACACTATTCCAAACAATCTGGCTTTCCCCCCCCCCCCCCCGTCTCTTCTCTTCATCAAAAGGGACCGTGGGCCTGGAAGATGGAAGCTGCTAGGGTATATCTTCTTACCCTTAACATCTGTCACTAAGTTCAGTTGTGAGTCAGCTTCAGGTGAGGTTACTGGCCAGACCGGATTAGCGTCAGCCTACAAGTGCGCACCTGCTACCAGTCGCGAGAGCCTAAGGGTTGAGCGTCGCACGCGGACCTGAGCGACTACAAGTTTTCGCTGAGGCAGAGCCCTCGGCATTGCAAGCAGCCGCAGCTAGCGCTTCCGTCAGGTGCGTGTCAGCCGAAGTACATCGGCGTAACTTCATCGCAGGGAAGAGGGTCGAGTCACACAAGTACACGAAGCTTTCGTGCGTGTTAGGCAGACCAAAGGCAATACGAGTAAGAGGCAGCCCTGATGATTTTGTGTTCGGGCAGCTACAACTGCAGTGACTGAAGTGATATTAAATTTCCGTCTAGCGCGAGCTACACAGTGCGTATTCACTCTCAACTAAGAAGACATTAAAGTCTGCCCCTTGGACCGACTGAATTCTGTCCCTAGGCCGTTTAACCTGACTTTTACTCAGACTGAGCAGCTAATTAGCCCATTTGGCGAGGTAGAGAGCTTTTCTCTTACACGGAACTCATTCAAATCGTACGGAACCTAACTTCAAATCTCATCCATTTTGGTGTCGAGTTTCCTATGGAGCGCGTTGCCTTGCATGTGCTATCTTTTGGCGTCATATGCCTTCATCCTGCCTACGAGTTGTAAGTTCATTCCAGTCCTGGGTCCGGCAGGATTTCCTTGCAAATCTAACTAAAACTTTATCTGAAAGAGCCAGATACAATCATCAAAAGAGCCAAACCTGGCTCGCAAGCCATATGTTCCCGACCCCTGGTCTAAAGAGTTCCATTCTAGCGCACCTGATAGACTCAAACCATCGCCTGGATACCAGAGAGGCCTTCCGAGTGATCTACAAAGTGCTCTCAAGCTACTCAACATTCATTGGACAGCTTCTATTGGCTATGGTGGCAGTGGCCGCCATCAGGCTACGCCGACCGGGCCTCTGCGTCCAAAAGAACTTCGTCGCGGTGCCTCAGTTAGCGTGGGCGAAACTACCTAATACGACTGCCCACGGCGTACCACTGGCCTCAGAAACAGGCCGCCCCAGATACGGACAAGTCTAGAATTCAACCGCGCATACCTTCTCACCTGTCTTGGCCGTCGATCTGTCTAGACACTAACATTTTGACCACAATTTCCCCCACCGACCTTGACAACAAAAATACTACATCTGTAAAGAAGAAAGTGAATCGAGCACCTGATCGATTTGTTTATTGTTGTGACCTTGCAAACTCTTGCAGGAGTCCATCGTCAGAGATAGGAAACAGCAACAAAAGAGGGGCCGTATATAGCGTGTGTACAAAACGGTTAAAAAATTTGTACACACGCTATAACCAGCCCCTCCTTTGTTGCTTTTTCCTATCTCTGACAATGGACTCTTGTAAGAGTTTGAAAGCTAAATTAGGCAGATTGATGGGACTTGGCCCTTTAAGTTAACAGGGAATTTCTTTTCGTCAAGCCTGTCTGTTCGAAAGATTACTAATTCTCGAAGGCGGGTGATAGTGGAACGCGAAAATTCCCAGCTAACAGGGTAGACAAATCGACTTTCCGGTCCGGTTATTTTAACATTCCGCTTTCCTGTAAAATTTACTTTCTTGTTCCACAAGGAGTTGCCACTTATCCTATACGTTGCAGGAGGCTGGGCGGGTAAATTAACTCAGGGGTGATTAAAGCGATAGCTCCCTGTGGAGTTCATGGCTCAGGAGGCTAGAACGTTGGCTTACTGAAGTCTTTTGTTTGCTGTTTTGAACTTGATTCCTACAAGTGTGTCAAATGAATTACACAAATTTGCTAAAACCCCTAAATTAATTTCCCCTTCCCGTTCACTTTTAGTTGTAGTTATCAGTTAGCCTGTTAAGCAGTTAGGCAAATAGGCCGCCAGCTCAGACCACTTCTATGTGCATGTACTCATTTACTTACTCCTGTGGAGCAGGTTATATCAGTCGCACAAGTTGGTGCTTATCCAAAAAAATACGGGAGCACCTCCCTGCATGGCTGACCAAAGGTGAAGTCAGAAGCATCAACAGCTCAATCCTCGCCCATATGGTTGACTACGGACATCGTGTGGACCCCGGCGAAGCCTTTAAATTAATTTATATGGGCCCACCAAGCTACCCAAAGTCCCTGGGTCAGCGTTTGCTAGCAACAGCAGAGGCAATCGTGATCCGGTTGAGGAAGCCGGTTTTCTGCGCGCGAAAATACCTCCTGCAAGCTCCTAGCTTGATATGACCAACGGTTACATAACAGCCTCCGTCTTTCCGCGCTTTCTCCCCCTTCCCAACCTCCCCGCTGTTCGGATTCAACAAACTCTCATCGCCTCACAACCACCTTAGTACTATCAACTCCACCCTCTCCCTAGTTCCCATGACTAATTTGCCTTTAACGATGAACAGCATTGCCAGCATGTTACTTTCTACCTTCTCCCTACATAAATGTCATGGCCCGAGGAGAATTTATCGAAACCTACGCATGTTCGCTAGGTATGCTTTTGGTGTTCGTTTCATGCCCAAAGCCTTCCTTTAAATGTATAAATGAAAACTCGTAAGGAGCTCATTCATGCTTTTTATTTTTTATGTACAAACAGGCTTTAGTTGACTCCGGGACATTCCTGCCACTCGTAGGCGCTTAGATTAGCTGATATGGTTTTAGTTTGCCATTCCTTGAAATCAGGAACTGGTGTGTTTA
Organism: Ligula intestinalis; assembly: GCA_036362985.1. NCBI lineage: Eukaryota > Metazoa > Platyhelminthes > Cestoda > Diphyllobothriidea > Diphyllobothriidae > Ligula > Ligula intestinalis. The sequence goes on from JAYGXS010000056.1 coordinate 48,203, forward strand.
TGGGATTACTTATTGGCAGACGAAAGATATATGTGTCGATTTCTTCCAGTCTAATTAACTTGGGCGACGACCAGCGACTTTTTTAACTTGGCTGCAAGGTGAGATAGTCCACAACCGTGTAAATTTGACCAATCAGAGTACTTTTGTCGGCCGAATTGTGAAAAGTTCGGTGAGATTCGAACCCACGCCAGCAAGAGAAGGCTTTAGTACAGCCAAAGCTCTAGCCACCTGAGCTATCAAAGTGTGATTAAATTCACGGCTCAGTTGGCTAGAGTGTTGGCTCTACTAAAGACTCCTGTTGCTGGTGTGGGTTTGAATCCCAACAAGGACACTGCATTTTTCACAATTTGACCAATTGAGTTGAACCGTGTAAGCATTCATTTCGTTGGCGAAGTCGAACCATAGAGGATACCACAGCAGATGATCTAACTCATACAATATCTTGATTAGCGTATGACTTAGTAGTTAAGCGTACATTTGATCTTATCTATTTTATTTGTGGATTGGCCTTGTGGCGCAGAACACATGGTCAAAAAAGAGCAAGATTCGGGGGGACTCGGAGGTTCCCAGATATCCAAGAAATGTCTAATGAGGCCCCTGAGTCAAGCTGTAGCAACAACCTTGCCAGCAGTCAACACCCATGGACTGTTTTAGATTACTTCTATCCTACACGGAGAGATAAAGTATAAAACGCCAGCACAGACCACCTCCATGTGCATATATTTATTTACCTGCTCCTGTGGGGCAGAATATATTGGTCGCCCGAGCCGGTGTTTATCCAAAAGAGTATGAGAGCACATTCCAGCATGGTTAAGGAAGGGCCAACTAAATGTTTGAAACAGTTCCATTCTAGCGCACCTGGTAGACTCAGACCATCGCGTGGATATTAGGGAGGCCTTCGGAGTGATCTACAATGTGCCCTCAAGCTATTCAAAATTCTTTGTCCAGCGTCTGTTGGCTACGGCAGAAGTGGGCGCTATCAGACTACGCCGACCGGTCCTGTGCGCCCAAAAGAACTTCGTAACGGTGCCGCACTTGCCATGGCGGAACGTCCATAATCCAGCCGTTGGCAGCTTATCATCTTTCTCGGCTACCGCCCCCCCCCCGCCCCCTAACGCTGATCGGAATTTTGACCCTGATTACTCCTCCCCACACCTGCCCTGACAACCGCAACGTATTTTCGACCAACCCCCATACTTTATTTAAGTAATTACGATATAAATGTAAGGGCCTGAGGAGAATTGATCGAAAGCAAACCTTTGTTCGCCAATTTATCTTATGATATTCAGTATGACAGAATAAAGCCTACATTTTGTGGTTTTTGCTATGAGATATCATTAATAAAGACAGAAAATGTTCCAAAAATCCATCCTGGAACTCGAAAACCTTGATCATATGTCAAAGAAAATCAGATGATAGTAAGTTTAAGGAATCGCATCGCTTTTCAGAAAAAAAGGCACGGATGCAGCCTGCAAAAGTTATTTTTCGCAACGTTCTGCAGTTACTTCTCACAAAATGCAGTAATAAACTTGTTTTCAACCTAAATACTTTTATTTTATTGTGGAGCTGGAGGCCAAAGACAATCTAGTGATAATTTGAATAATTGGAAAAGCACTTTTCATTGAATATAGTTCCGCTAATGTGCAATCCAGAAAGAGGAGGGTCATAAGGTTATAATTTTTCGCATTTTTCATCTTTAGTCATTATCTGATGCATTTGAAATCTTACGACAGGATCTAAAAGTATTCAAATATAGCAAAAAATACTCCAATGTAAAGAGAAACGTTAGCGCTTTCGGCAAAGGTAGTTTAAGTACTGCACCTCATATACCCCTAGTCCTAGCGTGTTTTCCTATGGAAGCGTTGGTTATAGAGTTCATCGCGGGTAGACAAATAGGATAGGTAGTGAAGGAAATTTGTAGCAGTAAGTGTAAAGTCAAAAAATTCAAATGGATTTGTTTTCCGCGGCCACTGGGAGAAAGTTCTTGCGCATGTAAATTAAAGGTGGACGCCTTAAAGGTGTTACTCCAGAACGTTAAGTTGGACCTCAGATGAGTTGAAGTAGACGACCTCCTAACCAACATTTCAATTGTTCGGGAATTTTGAGAAACCCGCATTTTATAATGAGGTTTTTCGGCAATACGGTAACCGATAATACAGATTAGGAAAATCTACAAATATAAATCAAGAACACTTCCAAGTACAATAAAATAAAAATGCATATAGCAGTTATTAAAGTATATTCCACCCATAAAACGCTATAAGCACCGTCTTCGTAGGACAATATGCTGGGAATAGGAAATAATGAGGGGGACTATATAAGCTACTGTTAAATCAACAAAATCCGGTCAAATTTTCCTAATAAAAAAACAGAACTTTCGAGCTAAATTTTGTCACTGGAAACTTGCTAGTTAACCATCCTATACCAGTCCGGCTGCAGTTTTTACAATCGAAAAAGAATTTTATCAAGCAACTTCAAAAAGAACTTATTGCGTTCACTCTTTTGCTTTCTTAATCCATTACCTCCAATAATTTTAACCACTTTGATTTTTCTTATGAAACCGGGATACCTATGGTTTTTCAAACTTGTATATCAATTAATTTAGAGCGAATTTTTTAAAAATCTCATGTAGATATCAGAGAAATATACCTAATGCTTACTTACTTGATCCGATTAGCTCCTGTTTTTGGATGAATCGGTTTCACGGATGTCACATATAGCGACGGCCCATTGGCGGCGGTCAGAGGCGAGCTCTTTGCAGATGTTAACCCATTGTTTGTTCTAATGTCGCAAGCCGTAAACGGTTACGAGGCCCATCCATTCAACGTCCGACTTAACGGTGCTGAGCCATGTCTTCGGTTGACCGCCTTGTCGGTATCTCTTGTTTGCACTACGAGAAGGGTTCATGACCAATCTGCAGAGGTCCGTCGATGGTTTGCGCAGGACATGGCCAAACCATTGCAATCGGCGATGCTGGATGTATGATGCTAGAGTTGGTAGTTTGAAACATCTGCGGTATAGCTCAACATTGGAGATTCGATCCTGCCAGAAGAATCTTATGAAGCGTCGAAGACACCAACGGTCAAAGACTTCGAGCGATAGGATGTCTGCCTTTCTCACTGGCCATGTTTCGCAGGCATATACTAACACCGGTCTGATTGATGCTTTGTATATCAGCAACTTAATACGTAAACTGATGTCTGAGCGAGACCAGAGTGGTCTGGCTAGCAGCCTGAATGCATTTCTAGCCTGCGCGATTCGGTTCTTGATTTCATCTTTGGCCTGTCCATTGGCTAGCATATTCGAGCCCAAATAGCGGAAGCAGCTAACTTCTTCGATGGGTTGACCGCTGATAAACGGTGGTTGTGCTGCGCCCAGCTACGTAGTCAGGAGCTTCATCGTGCGCACATTAATTGTCGCAGCAAAGCCGGTGATTCGGTCTAGCGTTGGCTGTAGTGATTGAGGAGTTTTACCGAGTACGACAATGTCATCGGCATATTCCCGGTCAGGTACTCTGAAGTCAGAGCTGATTTCACATCCACTGTCAGGTAGAATTGACTGATGCATTACCCAGTCGATCAAGAAGTTGAAGAGAACTGGAGAAAGAGGGCACCCTTGTCGAACTCCACAAGTCAGAGGGAAAGAAGTTGACTCTTCACCAAGGGTTCTTACTCGGGCTGATGCTGTGCCATAGTAAGCTTTGATTAGATTGAGCAACTTTGGTGGGAGACCGTCAGCAAGCAAGACTTGCCATAAAGCTTCTCTGTCGATAGAATCAAAGGCGGTTTTGAAGTCGATAAAACAGGTGGTGTTTATCTGTTGGTTTTGATGTCTGTGCTCTAGTATGTGGCGTAGAATGAAGATCTGGTCAATACATCCTCTACCTGGACGAAATCCTCCTTGGTTAGGACGAGTACTAAGATTGCTCTCAGTCAAAAATCTACGGAGAAGGATGGTCGCAAACACTTTGGTGGCTATATCTATGAGGCTGATGCCGTGGTAGTTTGAGCATAATGTCCTGTCACCGCGCTTCGGTATCGGTAAAATAATGGACAGTGACCAGTCAGTCGGCGTGACTTCGGTAGTCCATATAGTCGAGTACAGTCGATGTAGTGGTTCCGTCAAAGCACGACAATTAGTTTTGCAGGCTTCTGCTGGGATACCATCGTCACCCACTGCCTTCCGAACTTTTACTCGTTGTAATACCGATTCCACTTCAAATCTCGTAGGTGGCTCGCAGTCACTACCGTATGGAATCCCAGTTGATAGCTGTAGGTTCGCAGGTGAAGGTATAGGCAGATCCAGTAGCTCGCTTAAGTGCTCTCGCCATCGATCGATTTTGCCAGCCATATAAGTAATCACTTGACCCGAGTTATCCCGAACGGTAGTGCAAGGCGATTTATGTTTGCCTGATGCTTTACGTAAAAGTTAATAGAGCTGGTGGAAGTTACCACTGTTTGAAGCTGATTCCATGGAGCCAGCTAACTCGGTCCAATGGTTCTGACGGTCGCATCTTGCTGATCGCGTAGTTTGGCGCCTCAAAGAGCGATAGTTATCTGAGTTAGACAACCGAGCGATTCTACCTTGTGCCGATAGCTGGGGGGTAATTATGGAGATCCAGTACTTCCTCGGTACAACCTGTTGTTGCAAGCTCGAATTCAACGCACTTTGTAGCACGTCTCTCAACTGTGGCCATTGAGTATCGGGCGAAGTTTCATTATCGACGTCATCTGGAGGTTCGATGCGAACAGTGGATTGATCTCGGATCCGTGCAGTGAGACTTTCGTTGAACGCTACGCGGGTTTCTGTGTGTGATAGTGCCATAACGTTGACACGTTTTGGGGGCAGTTTCTTAGATCGATTCGACAAACGGAGCTTAAAGCGGGCACGGACAAGTACGTGATCCGACCCAACTTCCGCACCTCGAAACGATCGGCTGTCGGATACTGAGGTGGTCCACCTTGAGCGTACTAAGATGTAGTCTATCTGGTTTGCCGTTCGACCATCTTTTGAATACCATGTTAGCAACTGCCGATGCGGGTGTTGAAAACGAGTGTTTTTAAGGACGAGATGGTTGTAATCAGAAAATGTTACTAATCGTTCGCCGTTGTCGCAATGTTGGTCCAGTCCGTATTTTCCGATGACGTGTCTCGAGATTTCATCGCACGGGCCAGTCCTGGCATTCCAGTCTCCGGCGACGAAGCGCAAGTCTCTAGGGGGTATCCTGGCCACTGTAGCTTGAAGGCGTTCATAGAACTCCGTCTTAACTGCTCCATCCACTTGCAATGTTTGGGGATAAATGGCAACCACAGACATATTTGCAATGGTGCCTTTGAAGCGGGCTGTAGCAATCCGCTCTGAGATAGGCTCAAACGCTAAGAGAGTGTTATGCACCTTTTTTGTCATGGCTATTGCCACCCCATGCAGTCCTCTGTTCGTTTGTGGTCCGCTGTGGAGGAGCACGTACTCAGCCTCCTCTCGCGAGACTTTGATTTCTCTCGTTCCAGAGTCTGAGAGACGAACTTCTGACAGACAGGCAACGTCGACTTTATAGCCCCATAATGCGCGTGCTAGAAGTGATTGACGGCCGGGATCGAGCAATGTCCGCACATTCCAGCAACCGATGTTCAAAGTGTGTCGCGAATTTAGGGTACTGGCTTGAATATTTGACATTCCGGGCACCAGGCGACCACGGAGTGCGTCGGTTCCCGGGGACGCCGTAGCATTGTTCAAGTTGAGAGCACTGGCTTGCATAATTGGCACTCCGGGCACCAGACGACCACGGAGCGCCTCGCTTCCCGGGGACGCCGTGGCAGTATTGAGATTCGTGATATTTGTATTGTCCATGAAGTTTCTTGGGAATTTTGTTACAGATGAGGTCCCCGGTGTTACCTGCCATTGCCCTCTGTTCGCCGTGAGTTTCCCCACGTTGCCTCGGGGAGGTCGAGGGTTGGATTTCGGTTCGCCTAATAGATATAGCATGAAGGTTAAATATGCGTATATACAGACAGATAATTACGAAAGCTCTTGATTTTTAAGTGATCTCATATGAAAGCACCGAGATGTAATGGGGTTAAGGTTGCTGGGAATGCCTAGGTTACCGAAACGCTGGTTGAGACTCTCGGTTATAACAGGCACTCCTATGAGTTCCGTGCCAGAAAATGGACAGGGCAGTCTCTCTAAAGGTGGGCACTGTGGGCTCTGTGAGTTCACGTCACTGTCAGCCGGCTAGTCACTTAATCACAATCAGAAGCATCCCAGCTAATACCAACTGGCAGCATCTGTGATTGATTAAGCTCACTTAGGCAGAGCCGCGCTTGCTGCTGTCTCCGACTGCTGCCCCTGACAGGGCTAGTTGTGTAGCTGGACTGCTCTCCCCCTGCTAGCATCGCATTCCTGCTTCCAACCCCCCTGCCCCTGTCCGCCCCCCCCCCCCCCACCCACACTTCACCACCCCCTCCCCCTTCACTCGTCTCTGTAGGCGATTCCCACAGCGAGCTCAGCTCGTTCGCTCCTCGGAGTACGCACGTGTCCATTTACTAGAGTAGACTGTGTAAGTAAAGAGAACAAAACGGGCTAAAAACCAAAAGAGGAATCAGCAGATTTATGATGAAGATGATGATGATGATGATGTCACGGACTTTTGTAGTTTAACCGCCATCTTTTTACATTCTGTTCTCCTTTCACGTTGGAATTTCCTAACAGTTGGTCAACTGCCAACTTTCACATCCTCTTTGTTTATTTAATCTACAGTAATGAGTTCATTTGGGCAGGACGCTAGCACCGTTTTGAAGGAGGTCCAATTGGGCCTAAATTTCGCGACGCATTTACTGAGGATTCTTCGTGATGCGGACACTTACAGTTTTGGGCCAGTATGTATCCTTTGTGGCCTCTAGCTTTCAGACCTATTTTTATCCCCGGCGAAAAAAAGTGCAATGATACTTTCCAGATAAGGTTAACCTTCTCCCTCATAATGAGGGTGAAGAAGAAGAAGAAGA
>JAYGXS010000056.1:55600-69427 GCA_036362985.1 Ligula intestinalis
TCCGTCCAGCTGACTGACTGCAAAATCTACACGCGGAAAACACGCTTGCTTAAGCTGTATACAATGGTTTTGAAGCTTTCATAATTTCAAAGATATATTTTATTTTTTTAAAACACGAATTAAACCATTTTCTCTTGAACCCACTTATCAGCGATCTACCGTGTCTTTAAATTTTGCCTCTGCGGAACGGGTAACTTTTGGTATTGAAAAATTTTTAGGTGGGACTGATTTTAGAGGCCCCAAACATCCCGTCCACGCATAAGAATAAAATAACTACTTTTAATATTCAGTAGCCTGACGTTGAGTTTTTCGTTAAATTCGTCCAATTGGAGGAAGAATTTACATTTTCGATAAATTCCACCTACATAAGGTCGAACTGCCGTTAATTTACATTCGTATCCTGCACAGCAGAATTTTATGTTGATCGAATTTTATTCTATTTTAGTGCATTAAAACAAACATGATCTTATTTAATTTAGTATTTTTTAATCACTTACGCCACAAGTACATATTAATTTACGTTCACTAGCCAATAATTAAATATTTGACCACAAAATATGTTAAGCAATTGGGTGGGGTGGGAAAGATATCTACAGGAGCCCTACAAGTCAGTTTTGCCACCTTTTCAATTTCCGAAATTATTTGAACTACATTCGCGGCTTCATTTGCACTTAAGGTTTCCGGGCCAAAACACTTATCGTTCCAGCTATCGCAGCTGCGTCAGAATCTTCTGTTTGCTATCTTCAGCGAACCTGACTGTCACCAAAACTGGTGTCTTCTTTTTTGAACAGAAATTTGAAAAATTTGGGTAACATTCTCATAGGTCGATGTCCTTTGACATACATACTTATATGTCTAATGTAGTTTAGTAGGCGAACGTGTGCTTCTTACTACACTGAAAAACTCGGAAGTATTTCGCTTCCTGTGGGCAATTTCAGTTTCATTAGTTTTAGTTTACTTTTAAGTTTATTAGTTTAATTTTAGATATGGGTTTTATTAGCTTAATGTTTGCTTCAATTTAGTTTTTTCTCAGCGACAGACGGTTGCTCGTCGGCTTATCATGCCAAAATATCTAAGTGCCTGAGAAGATATTGTGAGTTGAAAAATGGGGCGCAAGCCCACCATTAGTGGGTTTATTTTAGCCTCTAAATTTCGATATTTGGTTTTTAGCCTAGTTGCAGATACCGGTTGCGCAGCTCTTACTTCCTAGTGGCTGTGTTTTCCATCCTTATTATCGCGCACAAAGTTTCGGTTCTTTAAATAATTACTGTCTATTATTCTCTGTTTTTATACGCTTAATGTTTGAATTTATTTTTGTAACTTTGCTGGCGGCTGGCTCGTCACACAGTCTTTTTACAGTTCTTCTCCCGGTACTCAGGCTGCTTTGACCAACTTTGTCTTACCTGACTTGCGATTTGGGGAACATTCTTCTTGTCGACACTAGCACTTCCAAAGAGTCTGCCAGCTGCATGAGGCAGACCGAGAGCAGCATGAGTATGCGTCTTCACTAGGGACCACGCGAGTGAACTGCCTTGGGCACAGAAAAAGACGTCACAGCGGCGGCCTTGGAAATAGACTGCCACAAAGCCATCGTGAGTCACTCCCTCAACGCCTACCCAGTGCAGCAAATCAGGGTAGCTGAAAATTGTCATCTCTCGATAAAAATCGTGGCTGGGATGATCGTAAAATGTTGGCCAAATTTGCTCCCACTTCCAACGAGGGACAAAACTACAATGAGTTCTTCTTAAAGTGACCTTGATGGCACCTCCACGGTATATCGTGGTGTTGATGGTGGTGGTTGTGGTGAAGTTGATGGATACCGAGACCAAGGACATTTGTATGAAATCTGGCAGTCAGAAGCTCATCGTGACTCTTTGATATCCAATTACCAATCGCCACTAATTCGTCAGTAAGCCCCCTTTTACGCATGCTTGCACTCCTATCGTTGAATTCTTTCCTCTCAACTCGAAGTACATTTTATTTCCGTACGAAGTTACTACCCAAGTCAAACTCTGGATAATCTTCTCTATTTCTGATTTTAGCTTAATTCTTTTCGTAAATAAAATCACATACTGAACCCACATGCACCTACTGCATGTTTTCAGAAACTAAAACGTCAATATATTTATTTTCGTGTTCTCTCTCTCTCTGTCTTCCTCCTATTCGCCAAAACGGGTTCTTAACCAACACACAGCAACAAAAAGTAAGTCTGCCTAACGGGAATTTCGTTTGTCCCCTGAGCGCATTGTACGTGATGGACTGCGCGCCGGTTTCTTACTCCTTTGCAGTTCCTTTCTAAAATCCGCTGAGAGTAGAACGTCGGCCTCGTCGCTCGTCGGACTTAAAAGGGGAGATTGCGAATTGTGTTGACCTTCTCGATCCCCCGAACTCCTCCCCAACGCCGTTGATGACCTGAGCCTACTCGTAGACCGACTGACCGGCAGCTTGGACAGGCGTTGTGGGGTCGACTTTTGCTGTTGCGGTTGTTGTTGCTTCTGAAGTCGCTGTCGTTGTGGTTTCAGTTGCTGCTGCTGCTGCTGCCTCGGTTTTGTCTTTGTCGTAGTGGCTGTCTGCGTGACCGTCCTCGCCTGAACCTGCCGTTCGTCTGCATTGTCTCCAGCAGAAATACGACCCAGACGTCTGGAATCCCGTCGTTTGGGCCGGCTGGGATTGTCTACAAGAGTCTGCGCTTGCACCGCCAGGGTTTCCCGGCTGGTTGATCTACCGACTGCTTCTGGCGGACGCACTGCCTCGGGCGGCTCTGAATGCCTTTGCTGCAAACGCACCAGCTGCAACTTTTTGGTCTCCTTGCGGGCCAAGAATCGGGCAATCGATTTACTCACCTCCTTGCGCTTGGCTGCCTCCAGTCTGGCCTGACGTCTGGCCATTCGTTGCTCCGCCTTCTTGAATTCTTCTTCCTCGTCCGGCAGCTCCTCCTCATCCCAGTCAAGGTTACCGGCCAGGGCGGAGGCTTCGCCGAGACTCGGCCAGGGGAATGTAAGGTGAGGATTGGCTCCAGCGGCTGAGTATAGCAGCGTGTCTTTCAGTTCAGGCGATGACCAGTGTTTTAGCTCTCCCAGGGGCGAAATTGTGGGTTCAAGGAGGGGTTTCCTTGCCAGTGTGGTTTTCTGCTCTGTTGCACCCTGTTCATTCTGTTTCTGCTGGTCTTGTTGAGCCTCTGCCTGGTGCTGTGGCTTCTGGGCTGCGACGACTTCCTGACCAAGAGTACGATCTTCGCCCTCGGAGGAGGTAGGGGCCGAACTGGGGAGGTATTTGCCCCGACTCAGGAGTTCCATCATCTCCTCACTCTGGATATCGGTTAATATACCTACTCCAGGTGTCTGGTCCTTTTGTATGAGCGGATCAACCTGCATCAGCATGTCCATGATGACCTGGCAGGTGGAATTGAGGTGCTTGGCAGTTATTCCCTGAAAGGCGTACTTAAGTTGAAGTTTCGGATCGGTGTACTCCTCCAAGGCGGGAAGACGTGTACTTTCACCGTCTGCAGAGGCAGGAACACGTCGCCGGAAGTAATGAGTAATCACAGCCTGCACGCCCTGAAAACCCTCAATTAGACAGGCCCTCACATGTTTAGCCAGCATGGCTGTGCGTCGGGCTCGGACTCGCAGATCGCGTCCATCGAAGTTGATCCAATCCAGGGCATAGAGGATGGCCTGTTGTTTGGACCTCTCTATCTCCCCCAGACGACGTGCAATTGACAACGCCAGCGTCATCAGCTCGTTGCCATTCTCAAAGTTATCCAGTTTGTAACCGGTGCGTTCTTTAGACGTGGAAGTACGATAGAGGCTTTTAGGCAGCACGGCCACTGAGTCACGTTCTTCGATAGAGACGACCGCGGCTGCAGCGGGCATGACTGACCTCGGGGTGAGCCTGGCCAGTCGCATTGAAAGTCTCTCCTGGGCGTTACGAAGGAGGTTGGCGCTGCGACTGGGTCTGCGGACAAAGTTGCTCTTGAAGGGATGTAGACGATCCCACCAGTGGGGAGCTATAAGATCAAAGAACTGCAGTAGAGCCTGGATGCGTCTCCGATAGGCTTCAATCTCAGTTGCCAACGCCTTGCCTTTGTAAAGGGTTACGCCAGCGAAGCCTGGGTGTGGGGTAGAAGCTACGCTGTCAGCATACGGTGTATCCGGTTCGGGTTCATTGTCGCGGTGCCTCCTATAGTCAACACTTCTGTACTTCCGAAAGACGTGTTCGAAATCCATTTTACTTTGACTGACCTTAATCCAGCTGTTGTTGGGGCATTACACTGTTGTTTTGCAAACACGCGTGCTGGCACCGGTTTCAAGCATTTAGACACGTGAATTTGAATTGTCAATCAATACTTTTCGTAAAAGCATATCACGATGCCAGCGTGCAGAATAAAACATGCCGAACAGAATAATTTATCTACCGTATATTCTGGACTATAAGGCTGTTAGGAGGGCCCAACAATCGCACCATCCTCGAGGTAGGATAATAAAGAGAGAACACGCGAGACCGCCACCGGCCAGGTTCTGAGGTCACGCATGTGCAAGAGCCACGAAAAGACGCATGCACGTGCTCACGTCACCGAGGGCGCGACCGGTCACCTGGGGACACGATGGATGGAGCCAATAGGGAACAATGACTACTGGCCCTTAAATACGCTGCTACTGCCGAAGGCGGCATTCTGCTGCTGGAGACGCGCTACCGACCACCCGAGATTCTGCTGCTGGAGAGACGGGACTCTGTTGCCCTAGACGAGAGACTGCTACCGAGGTGAGAATGACGACAGAACACGCTGCTGACGGACGCAGAAGACCAAGCTGCCGGACACACAGAAGACAGAGCATATGTACAAGCAGAAATAGTGAAAGTAAACTATTAACTGCTATCCTATTCTGCCTTCTCTTGCTAACACGCAACTGGGGGACATAATAAGTGTTGACACAGGAACACACAAGGTTATAACAAAGGCACCCTTAAAAGCCTTTTATTTTCTCAAACAAACAACAGTGCACCTTATAGTCCGGAGCGCGTTACTGCTGATTACTGACCGCGAAGCGATTTTGTGTGGTACAGTGCTGCGTTAATCTGTAGTCAGGAGTGCCACGGAGTAATATGAGCTGTGCATTCGAAGTTGAGCTGGGCATTCAACGTTAAACCGTGAGCGATCGAATCTTGTTCTTTTCTACATACTGTCTGTAAATGTTTCTCTTGGCGGGCTCGGGTGGGAATCCAAAAGGTCGTGTCAACCGAAAAATCACAAATCGCGGGATTGGGATCAAGCATGCCATGACACTATCTTGGATGGAGGGGAGGGTTATAGGCATAGGCATAGTCTAATAAAGACTTTCTTTGAACCATTACGCATGCATTAGTCGTGGAAATAACTGAAATCGCAAACCGTTTCCTCAAGCTTGTTGCAGTATGTCTGTAGTAAGTGGTAGTATCGACAAGAAGACGGTTCCCCTATAGGAGTTAAGGCTAATACGGCTAACCCTAACACCTACAATGTTGCCAATACAAACGAACATGCGTGTCCCAGGAAGCAATTGAGCTACAATCTTCCTGGCCCGGTTTCTTAGGAGATAGTAGGGAAGTCATGGGAAGGCCAGAGTAGGAGAAGCAATATATTGTGTACAGAACAGTTAGTGGAAAGTTGCCACTCCGTCCGGCATGGCGTTAGGTCGTGAGAGAGCGCGGCGCCGTCGCGTCCGTCCCTTAGGGGACGGAATCCCAAGTCACGCCTAGTGGCCGTAATCTCGGGTGGCCGCCGAAGGTTCGCATTGTGTCAGGTAGCGTGATAGTGATTGGACTGCGCAAGCTGGGCGCAGTGTGGGTGTGTGTTCGTGAGTCGCTCAGACCATTGAGCGAGAACCGACAGGGTGCCAGTAATTAGCGCCTGACCGCAGGCGGCATTACGCGCGCAGGCCAAAGGCGCCGTGCGTCAGATGTTGGGCTCCAAGTGACTGCTAGGGCCGCTACACCCCGAATCACGTCAGGTAAAACTGTTGGTAAAAAAAACCTTCACTGCGCGAGAAGTGCTTTACGATAGGCGCTGCCACGTGATCGCAAGCGCCGCGGCCAAAGGCCCGTCGAGTCCACCAAAAGGTTTCCGCTGCTGCGAAGCCCTGAGTGCGTAGTGTCCTTGGCCAATTAGTTGGCAAGGCGCGTATCGATCGGTTCGAAATAAAGCGCGCCTCAGGCAGCGAGTCGACCGAGAGTGGGGGGAAGGCACAACATCGCGGGCCTGTTGCAGTGATTGACAAGAAGGTGGGGGCGGGGGGGGGGTTGTCACGTCCGCGTACCCAAAGACTCGGCTAGCGACCAGAGGATTAGTCAACACAGAGTACGGAGTTTAGGCCCCCACACGTCTGAATCTGTTTCAGGAACATCACCACGCAACTTCATTTTGGGTCATCCGAGGCCGAACTCGTAGACATCGGCTTGCGAACACCTTTGGATAACCAGTAGGCATAAATTAGTCGCGGATATATCGGGCCTCGCCTACCGTTCCCATGGGCCTGCTGCAGTGAGTCTGAATGCGCTTGAAGAGCGTTGTCACGCAGCTTCGTTTGCGAGCAACCGCATGGTTGCTGTGAAAGCTGAGAAGTTTCGTTGCTTTCGTTGCCTTCCTGTAAACGGTCGTGTCGAGTTCACTGTTAAGCTTTCGTTTGCTAAGTGCATTAAGGAAACGTAATTACATTTCTTGCTCCACTCTCTCTCTCTCCATCATATTCCTTATGATCAATCGATCCGGATATCCATTCTCTCGAAGCAGGTCCTGGATTTTCTGGAGCTCTATTTCATCCTATCTTGAACCTCTAAGAAACTTGCGCCTGTTTGTTGGTGTCGTTACGTCGAAGGTATGATGGTTTTCGTCGGGGAACTCATGCTGCAAAACTTCCAAAACGTTCTCAATGGGATGCTCCCTGATAGGCAATTCAAAAGCGAGGAAGAGCAAGAAATGTTGCTAGGCTTCCTTGATGTACTCAACAAGCTAAAGCTTGACGGTGAGCTCGAGATGATAATTTCTGGGAATGCAACAAAACCAACAAAACTTTTTGATTGCCACAGTAACCATGCGGTTGCTCGCAAACAAAGCTGCGAGAACGCTCATCAAGCGGATTAAGACTCACTGCAGCAGGCCGGAAGGAACGGTAAGCTAGGCCCGATTTATCCGCGACTAATTTATGCCTAATGGGTATCCAAATGCGTTCGCAAGCTGACGCCTAGACGTTCGGGCTCGGATGACCCAGACAGAGGCCGCGTGAGAATGTTCCTCAAACAGCTTCAGACTTGTGGGGTCTGCACTGCGTACGGCTGTGTTGATTCATCTTTTGGTCGCTAGCGGAGTATTTGTGTACGCGCACGTGACAACCACTCCCCCCCCCCCACCTTCTTTGTCAATCGCTGCGAGAGGCCCGCGAGGTTGTGCCTTTGACACGCTCTCGGTTGACTCGCTGTCTTCCTGTAAACCGTCGTGTCGAGTTCACTGTTAAGCTTTCGATTGCTGAGTACATCAAGGAAACGTAACTACATTTCTTGCTCTTCCTCCCTTTGAATTGTCCGTCAGGCAGCATCCTATTGAGAACCTTTTGGAAGTTTTGCAGCATGAGTTCCCCGACGAAAACCATCGTACCTTCGATGTACCGGCATCAACAAACAGGCGCAAGTTTCTTAGAGGTTCAAGACAGGATGTAGGCAACATTTCCTAACTCCAGTTCTGCCACTTTATAGGAGATTAGGTAGTCCATTGGAGTTCTCTCGATCTGCCCAATGGTTTTCCACCAAAACTGAAGTATGTTTTCTGGCAAAATTCTAACAGCCTCCTGAGGTGTTCAGTTTTTAGTGTTTCTCATCTGCAAGGCGCCATGCGCCATATTCGATGGGATGATGTGAATAACGAAGACAAATCGAAATGATCCATGATTTCTTCGGATTGAATACTCTGACCTCTAAGGTCTAGGAGGAATTAAGAGGCAGATCGAACTGAAATAGTTAAATTGGGAAAATGCCTAGAGTTTTTCACACTTGGGTTAACTCAAATTGGGAAAAGTATTTGGCGACTGTATGTATACTTTCGATAAATTATCATCAGGCCAATGCATTTGTAGCGGTGCTGCTGTCAACCATCTCCAAACGCGAGATGGCGCAGACGTGGTCTCGCGGCGGGGACAACCTTGGCCACCCAGTCTCTCGGCCCAGCGCGTTGGCCGATGTCTGAATGCACGGCGTGACCTTTACCCTGGAGTGCACACATGCACGCGAGGCAGTCGGACGAATGAGCGTGCTGAAACGCTCTGGGCCAATTAGCGTCCTCAAATCCCCACGCGGCCCCTGTAACTATTATGCCTTATTAGCCTCACTTGGGACGCGGCTAGTTTCCTAGCTGGTCGTGCATTCCATGTCACACTTCTTCCATCTATTATCCGTTCCTTTCTGTACAAAATTAACTATTCCTACTATTCTGGTCTCCACAGACTTCTCCTCTACTAAGGAACAGGACCTGGAAGATTGCATGCGTTAGGGTTAACCGTCTTAACCTTAACTCCTATACGTTTATATGGGAAGAGGTATAAGTTGAGCAAGTGATTAATACTGTTCGTCTTTTCTTACAAGCGAGTCGTGGGAACCGTAGGAAGGGGTCGATACGAGAAGGGTGATTACGCGGGGAGGGCTGGCGGAGCCCGGGTAGGGGGGGAGGGGAGGGGAGGGGTGAGAGAGGGAGGGAGGGAGGAGCGGGAGACAAACAGAACGCGGATGAGTGCATGCCACCACGTGATTGTGGGCCACGCCAACTACGGAGCATGCATGAAGTCCTTTTGGGCACACAACGCCGGCTTTAGCAACCTGATAGCGGTTGTTTCTGCTGTTGCTAGCAGGCGCTGACCCAGGGACTTTGGGTAACTTGGCGGGACCTTATAAATTACCTTGAAGGCTTCCTTGCGGCTCACACGATGTCCAGAGTCAATCATGTCGGCAAAAATCGCGCTGTTGATATTCCTGACGTCACCGTTGCTTAGCCATGCCGGAAGGTGTTCCCGTATTCTTTTGGATAAGCGCCGACACATGTGACCGAGATAACCTGCTCCACAGGAACAAGTAGATGAGTAGAGGCCCACAGAATTGGTCTGAGCTGGCAGCCTATCCTTACCTTCGCCGTGCAGGACTGGGTGGTTGAGAATAACACCTGAACTGTCGCTACTAGTAAGGTTCGTGATACGGCTTGGTTGAGGGGTCTGCTTAGGAGTTCGCTTCCTGCATCCCCTAGAAAGGGTACTTTGGGGAATAGGTTCTTCTTCTCCACAGTGGATGGGGTGGGCTTTGCTTCTCTCTCCATCATATTCTTCATGATGATACTGTCCGGATATCCGTTTTCTCGAAGCAGGTCCAGCAGTTTCTGGAGCTCCATTTCAATGGTGTCTGACGAGCAAATTTTTCTGGCCTTTTGCGTTAAATAGCGGACCAAATTACGCTTCTGCTGTATAGGTACAAAACTGTTAAAGTTTGTATACAGTCCGGACCAGGTTTTATTTCGATAAACGCTCATTCAGATGCTACCGTCAGGTCTTCGACTCAGGAGGACATCCAGGAAGAAGGAAGCAAATGTAATGGCCTGAGGAGAATTTATCGAAAGCTACGTATGCTCGCTAGACATTCTTCTGAATTCTCTGATGGGACTTTTTGCAACATGTGAGTTCCATTAGCGATTGGTGAACGTTCACCAACTAACGATAACAGGAGATCGATAGTTCCTGATCTCCCCACGTCCAGGTAGTTGGCTTTGGGTAGACGCGGGCAGCCACCATTTTCGTCAGTGCCAGTAGTTTTGGCAAAAACCCGAAAAAAACATTCATGTCTGCCTTGTCTTTCTATTGCTGGTGAGCTCCAAGGCACAAGAGTATCCCGCAGAGCGACCGCTAACTTCCCCACTACCATTTTCAGTAGTCTGTTAGTTACGGCTCGCACAGCCGATTAAAGCCGGGGAGGAGAAATGGGCGAACCCGCCAAGTTGCTGCGATAGTGGATTTCCCAGTGTAGGCCCTTCGTTGATATCTCGGCTACACTAGTCGAGTGTCCGAGCCCGTCAGTCAGTCAGCGGGACGAGCGTAGTAGTAGCTGAGGCGGCGTAAGGGCTGGCGTCCATTTGGATAGTAAAAAAAGCAATCATTCTAGACCCCGTCCCCACAAACCTGACGTTTCCCCCTTTCGGCTAAGGCTTAACACCGCCAGCCCAGGCCTTGGCCACGACATGATATTTCCATACAATAACACACCCCCCCCCTCCGCGCCTGGCTTCTTCTGTCTTATTCGAGACGTTGAAAGTTATCGCCGTGGATCCATTTATCATCAATTGTTACGATTCGTTCCACAAATGACAAACGTTTGAGGCGGGAAAGTGGCATCATGTGAGCTTTTGAATATTCTTGTTTCTGCTTTTCAGTCACATATTCAGTCACATATTCACTTTGTTGCCTACTTCAGTTGCTTGCCAACACCAAATATAAACGGTAATTCATGTGCACTTTGAGATGAACTGAACTTGAGGGTGACCTTCAGTTCGTCATCATCCATGTTTGAGTCTGGTCGATCGTGTGGCTCAGTCGTTAGGTAAAAGTTACCAGGACGAAGTTTCGCAAACCAAAAAATGTGCAACGAAGAGCCTTCTCAGGAAAAGTCATGCTAAAGCGTTTCGTAGATGAAAGGGATCTCCAAACTGGGACTAGATGGTCCGTGTCTCTCAGAAGAGAAGTTGCTCATGGGCCTAACTCAACAATCTGCCAACAGGCAATGCGGCTGAAAGACTATTGCTAATCGGGAGAGGTCGTTTGCTGTCAACCGCATTTAGTATAACTGTGACACGCGTAGCTGTGTTGGAGAACCCGGTCTAGAGCTACAAACGCGAACGTGCAAAATTGTGACCGTAAGCGAGGACCACACGTCAAGGCAGACAAAAGGGAAGGGGGGTTGGTTGTCAGTCCGCCGTTCCCAACCTGGTTTTACGGACCATCTGGACAGGAAACAGGCCCGAGGGTGGAACAATCGGGGTCGCCAATTGTCTCCGTGGCCCAGGGGAGGGAGGGGGGCAAGATGTTTTGAGGGCGGGTAGCGACAAAATGGCAGTGAAATGCGGGTACGAGGCGGCCTGACATGTGGTATTGCCAGGCCACGCAGAAGGCACACGGCGGCGTATAATGAACCATGAGCGCGAGTCTACCGTCTCTAAGGACGGGCAGACGAAACTACTTCTACAGTAATCGCCGGTTATAAAGCCCACCTCGGGCCCAGACCAAATTGGGCTTAATAAGCGGCGGGCGCACTAACCGGAGAGTCCTATTTCTTGATTAGCAAATGCAGGATAGGCACTATACATTGCATACGTACTGTATTATGTGATGAGCTTCGTTATGTACAAGAAAATAATGCTGTTTGTCTGTATTTCACGTAAAAACAAAAACAAAAAATGATTTGCGACACGTTTAAAAACCTTGGAGGAATCTTCACTCGCAAGTGCTCTTTGATTTCCTTCTCCAGGCACCAGAAATCGTCGAATTTTGTGAAATCTGATACCTGTAGACCGCGTTGCAGGGTGTAGCGTGCAGTTTTCCTCTGTGCAGCAGTGGAAACTGGCTCTTCGTCCTCCTCCTCCTCCTCCTCCTCCTCCTCCTCCTCATCATCATCATCATCATCATCATCATCATCAAAAATCAAAAACTTCCTCATTTGCTTCTCCTCCATCCTTCACTTCTTCCTTCTGAATGATTTCATTGACCAAGTTCTACTCAAAATCTTCCTCGCTTGTTTCATCAGTGACTTCAACATCTGCATCGATGTCCACCCACTTAAGAACGTCTTCCTCATCGATTCCTGACGGAAGAGGCACCAAATCGGCAGCACCAACATCAGGAGCAGCAACAACATCAGGGGTTTCAAAACCGCCTTTTCGCCAGCAGTTTTCTATTGTGCTCTTCTTCAACTGTTTCCCAACATGTCCAGTGCTTGGAGCAAGTTGATCTTCTTTGCACCCTCAGGGCCAGTCGCTTGCTCGTTTTCACCAATTGCATCAACAATAGCCTGGCGAATGGAATGTCGAAAATAAACTTTTAGAGTCCGAATTATGCCTTGATCGCTCGGTTGTAGGACTGACGTCGCGTTTGAAGGCAAAAAATGACAATGAACAGCATGTCGCAAAATGTAACTTGAAAAATGAAAACAAATCACATCCGGCATCTTGTTTTGCGTAAGACTGGCAAAAATTATGTAACCAGTTGCGCACGCAGAGAGATGAAAATCTCACTCTACCCTGTGGGCAAACCGGGCTTTGTAGCCGGCGAATGGGCTTATTAGCCGGCGGATTTTGCTACGTAGCATTCCGTCCCAAGCTGATTTAAGCTTAATACGAGGCTGGGCCTATAAACCGTGGGCAGGCAGGCAGGCAAGTAGCCCTTGTTGGATCCGGAACCCCAACGGGTGGGCCTCAATCCCGGCGGCGAGGAAGAGGAGAAGGAGGAGTCGGAGAAGCATAGTCAGGAGGGGCTGTTCTGTCATACAAAACAGATGGAGAGGAAAAGAGATGGATCCATCATAGGGAGGTTTGGTGTAGCAGACCTTGGCCGCTCTGAGAGCGGGTGGGAACGCGGTCGAAGACGCGTCTGCTGTGGTTCCCTATTAACCGTGGGCTTACTAACCGGCGACTACTGTACTACTCATAACTTCAGACTCCCCCCAGTTAATTCCCCTGTCTTTCCTTAAGATACCACCCGGAAATTGCATTTTCACGACTATCAATCGAATAGTGTCTACTGTCTTGCGAAACAGCGCTAGATCGGCCTATTGAGGTGCATGACAGTGTAGCTGAAGACAGGATTATACAGTACCATCGATGGGTGTTTAGAGAACATGGCTAGCCAGTTTATGCACAAACGATGCTAAAGACGAAATCGCGCCAAACCAAAATTTTGGGTGAGCACTACTGCGTAGCTCAGTCCCTAGGCCAAAGCTACCGTGACGAACTTTCGCAAACCAAAAAAGCGAAACGAAGAGCCTTGTCAATAAAAGTCATGCTAGAAAGTTTCGTAGATGAAAGGGATCTCCGAAAATGGGACTAGATGTCTCGTGCCTCTCAGCATAGAAGTTGCTCACAGGCTTAACTCGCCAATCTGCCGGCAAGTACGGCTCTAAGCGGAAGAAGTCGGGCGTTATCAACCGCGTTCAGTACATTTGCGGCATGTGCAGCTAGCTGTATTGGAAAACTCTGTGTGTAGAGCTACAGACGCGAACGTAGAAATGTTGGCCGCAAGCGAGGACCACGCGTCAAGGCGCAAAAACTAGGCCTGCCTGTCTGGGTCCCCCCCCCCTCAGTCAACCGTTCCCGGTCTGGGTTTACGGGCCATCCGGAGAGGAGATGCAACAAGCGGGGTCGCCAACTGTCTCCGTGGCCAAGGGCAGTGTGAGGGAGGGAGGGGACGAGCCGTAGTGAGGGCCCAGCCGACGCAAACGCGCAGTCAATCGAGAGGGTGGGGGGGGGGAGGGGAGTAGCGACACAAGTGGCAGTGAAATGCGGGTCCGACGCAGTCTGACAGGCAGGCCACACAAAGGGCAAAGATCCGCATATAATGAGCAGTCAGCATGACTCTACAGTCTCTGGAAGTGAGTATACGCAAATATTACTGGCAACGTCAGACTCCTCACGGTGAATGGGATTTGCATTTACACCCCCCTCCCCCCATTAATCGAATACTACCCACTGCAATGAAATGAAAACAAAATACACAGTTACACCATTCCGAGCAGTCTGCAATGTTGTGCGTCAACGTAAAAATACATAATGCATAAATG
>JAYGXS010000057.1:0-25886 GCA_036362985.1 Ligula intestinalis
CTTCGGCCTTTCTACTTGCACACAACATCAAAGTCTACAAAAAGTTGTAAATGTTGGATTGGTCATTGTGGTGGTGGTGGCTGAAAAAGGATCATGTGTGCATGCTACCTGGTTCCATCTATCTTCTCGTTTTGTTTGGCCAATCGTCACATTAAGCCTATCATCTTGCTTATTTCATGCACTCTTGAGAAATTACGCGTAACTGAACGCTCCTGCGGCCATCTTTGTTAATTCGGTATACTTGAGTTCAAAAGCATATCGATTGTTGCTATAGCCTACAGAAATTCTTTTCACTTCAACCTCTGTTTGCTCGTATTTTCGTACGAGGATCTGTCTTGGATCCTCCTATGATATGTTATACTCCTATTTACAGTCACTAGTGTATCATAAGCGCAGCTTAGCAGTACAACGTTAAACGGCGCTCTCGGTAATCCAACGTTGAAGCTTTGAAATCTTGGGGTTTTCGGCCTGGGGGGGGGGTTATATTTTACGACCGGTATGCCTGAAGTAACCATTCCAGTTGACTTTAATTTTTGGCAGTCTATCTATTTCACTGATAGTTCAAACATTGATCTTGATGATCTCCACCATATGTCCAAGAGCAAAGATGGTGACTGGAGACAGAGACAAGATTATAGTTAAATAGACGTTCAAATGTCTACCTCACTCTAAAGCCTTACCCGTTTTTAACCGGTGGCAAGAAAAAAGTCAAAATGACACAGCAAGAATGGGGCGTAGGCCGTTTTCTCCGTGGCAGGCCAGGACGCCGCCCAAAGTTTTCTTAACTGACAGTAGTCTTTTGCGCTGGAACTACCACACTATTAACCCTCACTCACCTTCAGTAGGTGTCAAGACAGACTGGAGGTAACCGAAGCTGGCACTGCTACTGCTATTTTTACTTCTACTAACTATGAGCGAAGCTTAGTGTATGAGTATTTCTGATAGTAATATTTGCTGGAGTTGACGCTGATTAAAGTGAACACTGGGACTCATATCACCTCGATCTCATCAAGGAAGGTGAACCTGGATTTATAGTACTCCGAATAAATGCATGTTTGAGGCTCGCAGAACATCAAGGCTTGTCTTGGTTTCCATTGTCTCACCTCTGTCCACCAAAACTTGTGTCGTATTTTACTGTGTTTGGGTCAGTATACTGCTGCTAGAGGTAATATGCCATAGCTAACAGCACTAATTCTAGTAATAATACTTAGTAAGACCAGGGGATAGTTTATTCTTGTAATATATTCCTGAAGTTCTATCAATAGCTGACATGGCTGATATGTAAGACAGCGGGGCGAGCGTTCACGTCCAGTAGGCAAGTAAGACACTGCTTCCTATATGACCGTGTGGGAGTGTTCCACATGAAGTCACAAGGCGTGGTGATAAATTAAAGCTAGGCCTTTTTTGATCACATTCAGGTGTACTTGGTCGTGTCTCTGTGTGTAGTAAGTGACCTTAAACGAAAAATAGCAATTCATAGAAGAATATGCGTCAGCAGTTCATAATGTGGTTGTCAGTTATCCGCTCGTAGGCCCCGAATTTGTTTACGCAGTTGCTGTATCTGCCACCACCATGCCGATCGTTGCCGCGTCCACTGCTACAACTGCCAATGCCATGGTTCGCGGCATCCATCAGTTTATTTAAAGTCTATAGACAAAGACCGCAATTGTTTGTGTATTTTTGGACTGAAACCCGTCAATCACTGCGTAATATTCAGCTGATGCCAACAGACAGACTGTAGTAGTGTAAACTGATGTTGTAACTTACCATTCTAACGGCCTGAATAATAGCTAAAAGGCCCAGACAAGTTTTTCGCCGATATTCTGCCGCTGCTTGACACAGCTGCAAGAGATCCAGCTCATCAGTGGGCCCCCTGTGGTTCCTGTTTGTTTTCTGGTTGATATACCGGTCTGTCCGCTGGCAGCAGGTGTTTGTTACGCAGTGGTTGCTGGATTCCAGCCCAAACATACTCTTACGGTTTCAGTCTATGCCTATAGACCCCAAATATGGTGGTTTACACCGCAAAAAGACTCCAAGGAAATTTAAAAGTTGAACTTTTGAAACCAGTATATTAACCAGAAAGCAAACAGCATAAGCTAGGGACCCCTGGCAGCTGTCAAGCAGCGGCAGACTACCGGCGAAACACGTGTCTGGACATTTTAGCTAGTAGCTAAGATGTTGGCAGAGTAAAATACAAATCAACGCCGTGGCTGTTGGTCTGGATATTTATTTCAATCGCCAGAATCTATTTTAGTCTCAATCTGATATGTTATCGGCTGAGATCAAGTAGAACGATGGTCTTCTTAGAGGTAAGGCAGCTTGGTGATGATTATCTACGATATCATACAGATTTTATCATACGTTTTTAATAACAACAATGGATGAAGAAGAAGTTTATAAGATCACTGGTTTGTGAAGTTTACTCGTCTGGTTTTGGATATTCTCAATGAAAATCTCCATCAGAGACAGCCGGCGATAATAGTGATAATGACACCCAGGTTGCCGTATTTATAGGGTGCTTTGCCAGGCGTCCACATACTTGAGCATTAGTTCAAGTGGCCGCAGGTAATGAATAAGCGAAATAACCTTCTGGCGCCATCAGCTGTGGTGAAGGATTCCCTAAGCACGTGGGAAGGACGAAGGCGGCCAACGACTGCAGGGGGAGTAAGCTGAATTGCCGCGCAAAACTAACGCGGATACAGTGCGAAAATGTAGAAAATTATTGTATCGACCGCGGACTTACGAGCAATCATCGCACCCTCTACGATCGCAGCTGATGAACGCGAGATCTGCTGATTGGATAAAGCACTTGACGGCATGGCAACTGTCCCAGTTGCTAAGTTTAAAAGCAAATTCCACTGTTAACGTCGTGTTCCAGCGATAAAGACTTCTTCTTTTGAATTGATAACAAAACCCGTTCTGCCAGAGGTTCACTTCAACGAGATAAAAGTCTCGAAATTAAGCCTGCGCAATTATTGAAAGGAATTTGGAAATCCAGTTACAGTCCATGCACCCAAACAGAAAGGGCAAAACAGGTCACGTGGAAGTTGTGATCCACGGTCACTGCAGGAGTTATGCCATTTCAATTTCGTCCTCAAAAGCAGACCTATGATTCAGACGGTCTGCCATCTGCTCTATGGGTGCCGATAGCACAATCACTGGCAAAGGTAGTTTATGTATACCCACTCAAATACCCCCTGTCGCAGCATTTTGTCCTGCACCAGTGGTGGTTAGAGAGTTTTTGAGGGTGGAGAAATAGGTTAGGCAGAGAAGAAAATTTCTAAGAAGTAAGTGTTAAGTGAAAAAATGTAGTTGTATTTGCTTCCCGTGGCCGCTGGGAGTAAGTTGTTCCGCATAAAAATTGAAGGTTTGCGTGGTGCTTCGCGCCGTGGACTATGCTAATCTAACCTCAGAACGGTAATTTAGGCCTGAGGTGAGTTTAAGTAGACAACCTTCTAACCAACAGTTTAATTTTTTGGGAAATTCAAGAAACCTGCAATTTGGTATTCTGGTTTTTCCACACTAAGGTAAACAATAGCACAGATTAGGTAAATCTACAGATATAAATCAACAACACTTCTAAATACAGTAAAATAAAATGCATTTAGCATTTATTAAAGTATATTCCACGGCATGGCCTAATTTCCTATCCAGAAAAACCTATTACCAGCGTTTACGTAGGAAAACTTGCGAGGTAGTAGGGATTATTGGGTGAGCCTACATAAGCTACTGTTGTCCAATCACTATTCAATAATATATATTAAGCCGTTCAAGAGTCATGCTAGAGAACACGTTAACATTTAAGAAACGAATATTGACGAATAATGTTTTTTTTATTATTCATCAGCAATACTAAAATATAGCACTGACTGCAAAATTCGAATCGAATAACGCACTTTAACCATGGTCTGTCCTCCTCTTTCAGTTAAGATCAGAATATGGCTATGGGACGTTAGATTATGCCCATCAAAACTCGTTAAGATTCGTCCTTTTGCACAATTTTACATGCAAAATAATATTTCACTGTGGTTGTTAGAAGCTAAGCAAAGCGGAAATTACAATTGACTAGATGCATGCATGTTAGCATGAGAGCTTTTGTAAAAAAACCATTTAAATCGAAAGGAAGACGTGACACACGCGGCACAGCCGGCTAACCCCGTGAATTCGGCTAGCCAATCAGCGTGTGCCGCAGGATAGATCACGTGGGCTGACCTTGTTCACCGTTCTCTCCTCCGAATTGAAATGTCCGGGCGACGTGGATCCCAGAAGAGGCAGTTTTAAGGTCATCAGCATGCCTTTTATATTCTGCAGTAGTCACGACCTGCTAATCTCGGAATCCTAATGTATTTCCGGATGACAAATTCGACAACAGCCTCGCCTTGCTCTGTCTTTGGGAAGCCCCCTCCCGAAGGTGTAACTGGCACTCACCTCCTCCAGTTGAGTCTGCTCATAGAATTTGGTCATGTTGAGAGCAGTGATGTTCACTTTGTGGCGCGCCAGTTCGTGAGGGACTAGCACCGAACACCAGCAAGTTATTTGGTACACTCAAAAAAACCCCCTAACTCCAGAATAGTCTCTTACGAGAGTAGTGGCAATAGAGGTTTTGCAGTTGGGACATAACAGAGATAAGTAAGGTATGTTTAACAAGTAAGCTACACAAAAATAGAAAATGGTAGACAAAATCTTATATAAAGGTAATCTGTACATATATAGTAATAAAAAATATAAAAATAAAAGAGCGAGCAAACGAATAGACCTATCAGCACCACCTGGACGTAACCCCGTAAAAATTTGCACTACACGAAACTACACTGTGCAAAATAATGCAAGCAAACCACTTGATTTGCAAAGAAAATAAAAGAAGGAAAAGGTGCCATATCCTGAAATAAGTCTCTTAGCGACAAGTGCAATTGGTCTGAAGCCGAGGAAGAGAACAACCAGCTGGCCTTCCTTGACGTCCTTGTCCGTCGCAAAGATTGGGGTGGCATAAGGACTAAAGTATTCAGGAAAGCGACAAACACGATGCAAGTACTGAATTATAACAGCAACCACTCAGTTAGCCACAAATGCACTTGCGCAAGGACGCTCTGTCGGCGTGTTGAGACGCGCTGCAGCGAACCAGAAGATAAAGTTGCCGAGGTACAAAACCTTCGACGGGTGTTCAGAGCAAATGGCTAACCGCGCAACTTTGTCTACCGGTGCCTTTGCAGAAGAGATGGCTTATAAAGTCGCACCGACCGTAAAATTTGGCGACGATCCCGTACATCAATAAAATCTCAGAGGCTGACGGCAGCCTTCTCGCATAACTTGGAGTTGGAGTCGCACACAAGCCGGAGGCATCCATAATGCGTCAGATAATGAAGCCGAAAGACCCACTGCCTCGGCAAGAAACTTCTCAAGCAGTCTACAGGATCTGGAGCAGTTGCGGACAAAGCAACTATGTCGGAGAAACTGGCAGACTTCTCAAGACGCGAAATGCCGAACACGCGGCAGCATTGTGGCGAAATGATGCCGAGTCTCAAGTTGTGGCTCAATTGACGAGACCCGGCCACGCATTCAAATTTGATAAGGTTGAATTTCTCGCAAGAGGTGACAACCGGATGAGCCGAGAATTGCTGAATACATGGCTCACGGGCCCGCAATCCATAAACAATTGCAATGATTTGCGCAATCAATATTCGGTGCCAAGACTCAACTTGGCCAAAGCATATCGACATTTGGGGAACGGACAGACAACCACGTCATCCAACACCAACACCGGAGTGCCAGGTGACCGGGCAATCATCACGTTCAAGTTCACCACGCGTGATGAAATTTCAGAAGGTCAGAGCCCGTATGTCGTTCAACAAACTCTCAACACGCAGGAAGGCAATTAGCGTTAATTTTCGTTGTACGTTTGCAGTAATGACTGTATCCTATAAATATTGCAAACTCTTGTGCATACGGTACCCTTATCTGCTACGGCTATCTGACTGCGTTTCTGATGACGAAATAGCGACGAATCTCGAAACGCCAAGCGAATAAAAGTTGTGTCCAAGCGATCGAGTCGTCTTCTTCTTAATAACTTCCTGGGACTCTCAGGTTCGCTTGCATTGAAGCAACTTCGTCCGCTCTTTTGAGTGCAGTTTATAATTTCTATCTGAATATTTGTCGTCCGATTTTTGTTTGCTTGTCTATATGGCCAGCTTTCGTTCAACATTGAAGTAACATCCGTGAACTTGGCCACCAGAAGGGTTTCCGAAAATATGCTGGACTTGGTAGATTGGTTAAATGATGCAAGAAACCATCGGCCATTGCAAAATGTTTAACCACAGGACACCTTTTCAGCAAGTGCTCTGCATAAAAAATGGACGGGTATTTTGTATTCAGGTTGTCGAAAATCTATGATAAATGTTACACAATCGCTGTTTGCTAAAATGAGACAATTTTTATACTGACAGTGTATATAGTCCCGAGTTGCAAGTTTTGTCCAGCGTTCGAATGCAGGCTTAACTATTTAAAAAAACTTATTTCCTGAAAGAATCCAAAATGTATTCACGGAGTGATATTAGTACTGACCAACGCAAGGTTTACTGGGATAAGGATCTTGGCGTTGGTCTTCAAATCTGGGGAAATGGCACTGGACCTGTTGTTAACAGGATGACAGGAAACAAATGGATGCAAAGAAAAATTTAAAAATTACGTCAATTACATGCTCCGGGACGCCACCACAATTGTTAGGTAGTTAAATAGTAACAAAATATGACAGAAAATATGACTCCTTGCATATCACGAGTAGTATAACTTGATGCGGTATATGTGTCACAGTATAATGTGATGCAGTGGTTTTTAACATGGTTTGTATGGGAGTGTGTGCTTGGTGCATTTCCAGTCTACTCTTAAATGAATTGAACAAGTCGAGAGGACAACATCTTCAGGAATTGCATTCCACGCTGAAAATTCTATGTTGCTAACGAATAATTTTCGTTCGTCGGTTCTTGCTTTACCGGGGCGTAGTTTAAAGGACTGCCCGCGCAAAAGTTACATATAAGCCTGTGCAAAGAAATCGTAGGGAACGAAACAACAATCAAGGTTATTCATAATACGGAAGCAAAGTATGAGGTCCCCTCGAATTTGTTTTTCATAAGGCAGTGTACCTACACCTTTGACCATTTTTGTCGCCCAACTCTGGACCTTTCCTAAGACGCTACAGTCTTGGACAGTCCAAGGTCTCCACGCCTGTATGGCGAATTCCAGATGGGGCCGAGTGAAGCTTTCAAAAATTTGCAAGCCCGACGTCCATATTCGGCAAACCGTTGCTCCGAAAGACAGCTCCATTTATAAGACAGTCAAGTGAATTTCTCGGATACTTAACATTCTTGCAGAGGGATCCATGACCTCCGCCCGCTAGTCCTCTCACCAGCTATCATAGCAAACACACTATGGTGTACAAATTTGGCCATGCTAGGGTGCTCTTCGAATGAAAAAAAGGCTTTTCAGTGAACCAAAGAGAAGAATACCAGAACTGCGTTACCTCTTGGACCAGCTTGAAATAACCGGCTACCCATAAACTTCATTAGTCACTGCCTTAATAAAATCCCACAGAGAACAAGCGGGACAGAGCCATTGTTAGGATGGCCTAACGAACAGCCTTAGCAAGCAGTAGCTTGCAGGCATAGCTGCACTCAAAGCAGGCTATCGATCGGCCTACACAGGCGAACGTACATTAGCCCTAAATCGATCGATAATTCAGAATTCAAACTACAGTCATTCACTGAGCCAACAGCCAATGGGACCGACCACTATTTCAAAAGAGAATCTGATTGGCTCAAGGGACATCGTTGACACACATTTGTTTCTCGAAATTTGCTGTGCCTCTAACACTCAAGGACTTCTGCTTTCTGCACACTTCGTGTAGTTTTCTATCTTTGGGGGCTCACATGAGGCGTAGTAAGATGGCGAATATTTTGGCCTTGACTCTGTTACAACAATTTGGCGCCGCATTGCGCGGTGACATCTCGGCCTGGGCCTCCGTTATAAAAGCCACAACACCTCGGAACATCCTACAGTTCATGAACAAAGTCCTAGAGGCAGACAAACACATTCTCGAAGGGTTAGACGTAGATATCGACCCTTGTCCGGTAGCTACTAGGCGTACGTAATCCTGCAGATGAAGGATCCGCTGCATAAAAATTTTGTTTGTTGAATACTACACCATGACTGTCCCTTCTGTTTTAAATGTCAGACAGGTCGAAAAATGGGCACGCGAATACGCGAACACCAACGGACCAATCGAAAAAGTAATGTACTGGCTCAATTTGCTGCGCCCACGGTGGTGGAACGCCACGTGTCCGAGTTGACGAGAGCATAGGTACTGGCACGTGTCGGCAACAAGACAGGGCAGGAACTGCTACAGACGTCGCCATCTGTCACGAACACGTTGATCTGACCCCCCCCCACCCCCATTTTACAACACTCACGCAGCCATGTGGCGCAATGAACTTCCCAGCCGATAAACAAACAACCTCTCAACGAATTGGGAGCTAGGTTGCCTGAACTCAGCCCTGTCACAGCTGCTAACCCTCCCATCATTCCCCTATTTTTTCATTACAAAAATGTGCATTGGTTTTTGCATTCATGCAGTCTCTGGCGCTGACTCTTATATGAGTACAAAATCCCGGACAGTGATCGTGCCTCAATCCCCCTTTGAAACAAAGATCTGAGTCTTTTATTTTTGTATCTTTTCATGCCCACCTGCATTTATATTGATTTGGCAATATGGACCGCATCTTCGTCAGGTAGTTCGATTTAGGTTTGATTGCAAGGGTGCTTGTTTCTTAATGCAGTCTGGTTGTCAAAATAGTTTGCGCTTTTGAAGCTTGTTTTTAAAGTTACTTGTGTGTTTTATTTAGGCAATTCCAGTTGTTTGGTGGCTTGGTAATGTAATGACGCTTGAAATTTACCAGTGGATTTTCGCAGATTCCCTCGCATGGACAAGACAGGGAAGAATGAAGGGTCCTCCTCCTATATAATACAGATCGGTTTGTGCGCACTTCCAGTGTCGTAGCACCACAATTACTCTGATCTTAACCCTATTCATAAACCTAAACTTAAACACCGCCCACAACTTACACCTAACCCAAAGTCCCCGCAAATTTCGCCCAAACCAGATGCATAAACGACGCTTCCCGATCAAATCTTCTGTCAATGGGGGTGGTGGAGGGGTTATTAACAATCCCTACCGATTTACGAACTAGATTTAAAGTGATACACAGTTTCAGGTTTGAAGCAACGAGCATGATGATGATGATGACAGCATGATTAGCTGACTACACTATACCAACCGCTGGCCTGTCAAAATGCGGCAGCTTTGCGTGCAGCATGAGTGCTTCACTATTCGCCAATTCATGACATGATATGATTCGGCCAAGTTCATGGCATCAAAATAAAGAACACCCTTGTCCTAAAAATGCGAATGTCTATTCATGCTACCGACGCACTTGAAAGACAGGATCAAACCACTCGCGGACTTTTGTCCCGGTGTACGCAGTTATGAATGCTCCGAACAACACTCACGCAGCCATCTGGCGCGGCGCACTTTCCAGCGTATGGACAAACACTCTAACAAGAAAGTGGGATTTAGGTAACACGAATTTAGTCCTGTTGCAGCTGCTAACCCCCCCAATTCCCTTATTATTCGATTACAAAAATATCCTTCACATAGTTCCTGGTGCTAGTCTCCTGTACGATTTCAAAATCCAGGACAAATAAACAAACCCTTCCACTGATTTTGTCTCAATCCCTTTTGCGACAAAAACTGAATCTCAGAAGTCGAAGATGCGATCACCGGAACAGGAGTTTTATTTGCCTGACGTTTCGGATTCCGTCGGGAATCCTTAGTCATAGGTAATCGTACACAGGTCTGGGACATGCGCAGATAAGGGGTGATACATGCACAGATTGCATGGTATTTATAGTTCACAGCGGTCACCCGCATGCGTACTATAATTGTCAGTTCTTGTAGTCACCGCTTGAGGTCTTAATTGGTGCGGTGATTGCTCATTAATTGCCACAGCGTTCTTGTCCACGTCGGATGCGGGTTTGGTAATGGCGCAACAATTATGCCCGCTGTCGTCAGAGTTGTCGTTGCCCCGAGACCTTCTCACGTGACTGATTCTCTTGCTCAGGAAATTTCTCAGTACACCGTATGGGAACGCCAAATCGTTGCGCTTGTTGATGGACTGGGGGCCTGAAAACCATGACTCGAGCAGCTCGCGGCTCACGCGGTTGTCCCCGCTTGCGAGGATTTCGGCCTGGCAAACTTGAAAATATGGTCGGGTCCCGTTGAGTGAGCTGCAACCTGGGAGTTGGTGTCTTTTTTCCTCACCGCCGCTGCATTCTCGGCCATTCGCGGCCGGAGTAATCTCCCAGTTTCTCCGACGTAGTTGCTTTGTCTCTAACTACACCAGATTCGGTAAACGACTCCAGCCGTTTCCTGCCGTGGCAGTGGGTCTTTCGGCCTCATGACCCGGCGCCTGATGGTTGCTTCCGGCCTGTGTGCAACTCCAACTCCAAGTGGGGTGAGTAGACGGCTGACTGCTTCCGATACATTCTTCACGTACGGAAGAGCTCGCCAAACGTTTAGGCCAGCTGGACTTGGCTTCTTCTCTCGTTTGCGCATGCACTGGTTGACAAAATTGTGCGGGTAACTATTCGCTCTCAGTACCCATCGAACATATTGCAATTCAGCAATTTTGTCTTCCGCTTCGCTGCAATGCGTTTCGACGCGCCGGAATAGCGCTCTTACGCAGCTGCGTTTGTGACCGATTGGGTCACATTGGCATTGGGTCACTGGCATACCTGCACTCATTTGCGACTGTCCTTAGTTTATTCTAGCTGACCCAATCTGCATTAAGAAGTCCATTTGTTAACTAACAAATGTGCCGGTTCCTATATCCGGTCCAGTTGCCAACTGAGTTTTGCTCTCTCTCTCTCTCTCTCTTAGCTTTTTTGATTAAACTTATTTCAGCAATTCCCACCTTTCGGTAAATCGTTAATGAAATTTGAATTTGAATTTCTCAGTTATGAGGTAAAGAACTGGATTTGCTCAAGTCCTCCCCTACTGAAAAGACGAAGGAAAGTGAGAAATCCTCCCCTCATATAATAACAAGGGGCTAACGGTAGATTTTGGTAGCGATAGTTATTGCAGTGTCACAATCCTACAACTTATCCATAAACCGCAGTTTAACCTTTGTGCCAACCTTTACCTAACTCACACTTCCCTTACATTTCGCACAAAGCCACCTACCTTATCGACGGTTCGCGGTCATAACTCCTGTCGGCTGGGATGGGGGGGGAGATAAAGGGAATATAAATAATCTCTGTGGATTAACAAACTAGTCTTTAAGTGATACATGGTTTCGGCTTTGGAGTTACGAACATGATGATCCCGAAATGGTTATTTGACTGCACTATTCAAAACGCTGGCCTGTAAAAAATTTGACAGCTCTTAGTGCACCATGAGCGGCCGTTGTTTTATTCGCTGTTTTATGCTTAAGTCACGTTCATGGCACTAAAAAAGAACACTCTTGTCCTAAAAATACAGAAGATTCACTATCTTATGAAATAACAGCCGTTATTCTGAAATGACTTTTCAATTGGAACATATTAATATCGGATGGTTGTAATAGGGATGACCATACAACCTAATTTCAACATCCTTTGGACACAATAGGATGCCGCCCTTTTAACGAGTTTCTTTCTGATTGCCAAGACAACGCATGCAGTATAAAAAGTGACTACTGAAGTAGTATGCCTTTTTGTCATTAATTTCGCCTGTATTTATAGATTCCAATATATTTTTTGGAAAATATGTACGAAAAAACTATTTCTTGTACTCGTTCGGTGGGAAATTACACTTTCTTTAAATTTTTTACTCAAAGAAATGGTAATTTTCGGTTTTAAAAAAGTTACTACATTGCCAATTAATTTTGAAACCTAGTAACCGTTACACCAGAATTCAAGGTTTACAAACTGCGCACTGTGTACATCCTATTAAAGGAAATGTACATTTTCACCTACAGCTTGAAGAAGATCATACATAGTTCTCATATAATGATTTAATAGATGTGGAGCATCCTTTATACAGTAAAAGCAGCATTTACAAAGGACGGATACGGTGTTCTCAGAATGAACACCTGAAAGTTGTAAAAAAGCTCAGAATTAGAATTTTTTCTGAACCGAAAGATACCCTTCCTTTGAGTATAAAATTAGCAGAAGGTGCGATTTGCTACCCAAAAGGTACAAGAAATAATTTTTTTGCGCATGTTTTCCACAATATATTTTAATCTATAAAGGCAGTCAAAATTAATTGCAAAAAGGTATACTAATTAGGTAGCCAATTTTTATATTACATACTTTGTTCTGGCGTTTGGAATGCAGCTCGTTAAATCCGGCATCCTGAAGTGCCCAAAATATGTTGAGATAAGGCTGTACGATTGTCTTTATTACAGCCACCTGCAATTAATATGTTCCAATCGAAAACTCATTTCAGAATTCCGGGTGCCATTTCATGAGATAGTGTATCTACTGTACGCAAACCTATTAATGCTGCCAATGTAGTTGGAAGGCAGAAGCACGCTTGTCGCGGATTTTTGTCACGTTGTGCGCAGTTGTGAATGCTCCGACGCATTTTCCCCACGTATTTTTACCGTAGATCGAATGCACCAGTTTACCTATCTTTTGCAGGCATACGCGTCAAGGGAAGAATTCGATATGTTTTGCAAATCC
This sequence comes from Ligula intestinalis, assembly GCA_036362985.1. Lineage (NCBI taxonomy): Eukaryota > Metazoa > Platyhelminthes > Cestoda > Diphyllobothriidea > Diphyllobothriidae > Ligula > Ligula intestinalis. The sequence continues at coordinate 12,769 of JAYGXS010000057.1, forward strand.
AACTCACTAGATAGGACTCGCTTAATGTTATCGTGGTCTTTTAAGAACTACTTTATAATCTTACAGTATTAATGAATAATGCGTTTACTATTAGAGAATACATTTTCTGATCTGTTTTCGCTATACAGTGTCTTCGCAAATGAATAAACATGACCATTATTTTTGTGTTATCCAAAAGGCTGGTCGAGCACCCGAATATTTTGTTTATTGTTCTAGCTTTCAAGCTCCTACAGGAATTCGACATCATAGATAACAGCAGCCGCCGATTACAAGGTATAAAATCCAATCAACTATCAGCGACGTTCGTCTGGAGGTGACTGCGTATAGCACCGTAGCCAGCGCAAGATCAGTACTTCAATTAATTGAATCCTATTTGGGGATCAGGCTTCAATCTATTCGAGGCTCGTCCTGTTTTCGGCGCGGACGAGTATCTTGATGACTGCGCAATATAACTTCTGGTCCGCTCTTTCAGTTTCAGCAGTAAATTTTGAGGACTCATCGCTCAGTCGGAGATTCAGTTTATGTTCATGCATGTTCGATGCTCCGCAAAAGACCTGAACATCCTCGAAAAGGTGCAAAGGCACGCAACCAAACTTGTTATTGGACAGGGCTCGCAGTTTTATGAAACACGGCTGTAGAATCTCAACCTCTTTCCATTGCGCTACAGGCAGCTTCGGGGGGACCTGATAGTAGGATTCCGCGTATAACGTCTTCGAGACTGCTGTCTTATATCAGGGGATTTCTTCGAATTAGCAACAAACACGAATTTGAAGGGTCATCCGCACAAATTAAAGGTAACTGGGGCCAGGCTGGACGCTCGGAAGCACTTCTTCTCAAAAAGGGTGGTCAGCGGGTGGAATGCGTTTCCTCAGGATGTCGTTATGTCGGAATCGCTAGAGATTTTTAAGCGAAAACTGGATCGATGCAGCAGTGCGCGTTGTGGAACGAATTGACTGCAGCTGACAATTAACGGCAAGAGCAATAATAATAATACTTTCAATTTTTTAGTAGTATTAGTTTTTATAGCCATTTTACGTACCATTAATGTAGGCAGCGTGTGCACAACGGGTAAATCGTAATTTCCATTTCTGCTACTTACACTAATAGCAATATTCCAGGGATATATATGCTATTTTATAACACTCTCCCACCAATAATCTCATGCGGAGGTGTCCGCGGTCTTCCCTACTTGGCTATCTGCGTACCGTGATTAACCCGCTAGCGATCTAATCAGCCAGAACTGACGGCCTAAACACTCACCCTTGGTTTTATCTGCAGCTGACTGTCGACGATCTGAACGGATGTCTCTGTTTTTCTTGTCACGTTGGTGGACTCTGCAATCAGCATGGAAGAATCAGGTCGCAGCTCCGACACGGTCATGACCCTGGGAACCTTTGCAATGCTCCCTCCGTTGCATCCCCCAAAACCGAATCGGATGTTTTTTTCTATTTTTCTCCTAAATCCCATACACTACCACCACAAGAGCGACAGTTTTTCTCCTAAAAATCTCTGAGGAGTTTTTTCACTGTCTGCTCTTATTTTTCCATCCCATGACTCAGGAAAACTGGCCTTGCTAACAGTCTGAGATACAATTATTCTGCTACCACTACACATATGTACGAAAAGGGAACTCAAAGGAATTTTTCCTACACATCCCTCACTATACTGATACTAATCCGAGCATGCGTTCAGTTTCACCTGTGTAATTCGAAGGTCACCTTAGGCATGATATACGATAAAATAACTTAAATCGTTCTTTGGGATTTAGCCGGTCTTCGCTTGGTAACTTCAGGCCGGTGGGCAATCCAAGTACCTCGTCCCTCAGCGATGCGCTCAGTCGCTTCGTAGACGTCTCTCAATTATAACAGAACACGTTTTATCCCCGGTGATGCTTCAGTTTTAGTCCCTTGAGACTGAGCACGTACGCTTCGGCTTATAAACGCCTTCGGATACGCATTATCGGACATATAGGGTTTTGCGTAGCTTATCTTCTGCTCTGCTGCAGGGAGTCTGAACCGCTTCAAGAGCGTTCTCACACAACTTCGTTTGTGAGCAACCGGTTTTTTTGCTGTGAAAGCTTGGGAGTTGTGTTGCTATTGGCTCCATTCATCCTGGGCGATCACATTCCTGCCCCGGTATTCTGTCACCAAAAAGTGCCTTGGCTTTCTCCATGTAGTCTTCTCAGGTCATGAAGATGGTCGAGCTTTCTCTATCAGCAGGCAGGATGCTAATTCTGTCGTCTTTCTACAAATCCTTCATAGTTTTCACTCAATCTGCGAAATGCATCGGGTTGCTTTATGTGCCAATGCTGTGGAGGGCACGCGTTGTTTAACTGAGTGTTTTGTGTCGTCGGTTACTTCAGTTCCCACAAGCATAGATTCCAGAGCTAAAATGAAGTCAGCCGAGTCGGCAGCTGTGGCGTCAAATTCAGTGTTTTTAAATACACATCAGAAGGTAATATTAAACAGTTTCTTTTCCTGTCTTTATCTGACAGTTGCTGACAATATTCGAATTTCACTCAGAAAACTCAATTTGGTCCCTGACTGTGAAACCGTTTTAATCATTTCTGTTTAGTTTTATGTCCCATTTGACATTAAAGGTGCACTGCTAATTTGTCATATAAGTATTCTATTATTTCTGAACCAGAAAAACCAGTACCTATTGCGTTTTTTAAATTTTTTTATAGTAAAAAAATATTTTTCAGAATAGAATCGTAACAGATGGTTAGAGTATAAGTGGCTATCTATGTATGGACATGTGCCATATCTTCTGAGAATCTGTGATTCTTTAAAATTATAGCAGAAAAAGCGCACTGTTTGTTCACGCATGAACTATATTCTAATCTCAGTTTCTCATAACATTTAGGTCACTTTCTTTAAAGCTTTTCCAAACTCCTGCGAGTTCAGAACGTCCGCTAATCTTTGGCATCCTACGTCAATAGGGGGATTCTTATAATCCTCCGGCCCGAATGATAAGCTGATTTACACAGGGAAGGGAGATAGAACCCATTCTATTAAAAGTAGTTCAAAAGTTATTTAAGCAGTGCACCTCATATACCCGTAGTCCCAACGGAAACGGTAGTCGGGTTGAGAAAATAGGATAGGCAGGGACGGAAAATTGTCGAAGTGTAAAGTGAAACAAATGTAGGCGAAGTTGCTTTCCTCGGCCACTGGGAGTAAGTTGTTTCGCATTTAAGTGGAAGGTGTGCGTGTCGCTTTGCGCCGCGGGCTATACCAATCTAACTCCAGAGCGGTAAATTGGACCTAAGGTGATTTTAAGTAGATGACCTCCTAACCAGCATTTCTATTTTTTAGGAATTTCAAGAAACCTGCAATTTGATAATCTGATTTTTCACAATAGGCTAAATGATAACAGAGATTAGGAAACTTGACAGATGTAAATGAGCAACATTTGTAAGTACAATGAAATAAAATTCATTTAGCAGTTTTTAAAGTATATTCCACTGCCTATCCTAATTCCTCACCCAAAAAAACCCTATAACCATCGTTGTCGCATGAAAAAATACTGGTTGTAGGGATATATCAAGTGTATTGCGTAAATAAATGATGCCACAAGTAAAACAACCACTTGATATGGTAACGGTTAAGGTTCCACAAGGGCAATGACTCGCCAAAACAGGTTTCATGTATTACCGAAAATTGAGGTGATCGGTCAAGTTACCACTTTCAGGGACGTAACCAAGTTTAGCAATATTACAGTACGCGCCAGAATTTGTGCAACATGTTGACATGTGCGAAACATTGACACGCCTTTGCTAATCGGTATTGACTACTTTTGTGATACTGATTATCTTGTAGTCTATTCTGAATTTATTTCAGCCATGACAGGATGCGGGCTTTTTAACGAGCTTCGTTCTGACCACTAACAAAACGTATGTATTGTAAAAGTAACAACTTAAATAGTATGCGTTTTTATCAATTAATTTTGCTGCTTTTATAAATTCAGATATATTTTATGGAAAACATGCAGAAAAACATTATTTCCTGTACTCGTTTAGTAGCATATTACGCCTCGTTAATTTTTATACTTTAAGGAAAAGTATGTTTCAGATTTAGAAAAATCTCTAATTATGAACGTTTTTAAGATTGTGGGGTGTTCATTCATAATACATCGTATCCGATAATTAATCAATGCTGCCTATACTGTATAAAGCATGCTCCAAATCTATTGCTGTATATTATGAGAACCATGGGACTTTTTTCTCAAACCTTAGGCGGAAACGCACATTTCTTTAAACAGGATGTACATATTGCGTAGTTTGTAAACCTTGAATTTGAGTGTAGCAGTCAGTTTTTGGCAATAAGGATACCTTCTTAAAACCGAAGGATATCCTTTCTTTAAATATGGAATTTCACAATTGGGTCAACTAAGTATTTGAATTTATAGAGGCAATCAAAATAAATGATAAGCACGCATACTATGTAAGTAGTTAATTTTTACAGCACATACGTTTTGTTATTGGTAGGAATGAATCTCATTAAAAAGCCCGCATCCTATCATGGCTGGAGTAACTTCAGAATAGACTACACGAAAATCAGCATCACAACCGTAGCAAATACCGATAAGCGAAGGCATGTTAATGTTTCGCACATGTCCATATGTTGCACGAATTCTGGTGCGTACTGTATAAGTCTCATTAAGCTAGCCATTTCTCATTTTCAAATGGCAACAAAATCATATAGTTTGATAGACGGTAGATTTAATAGAAACAGGATGTTAATGTTGAAATTATTTTTTTAAATCATGTATCATGCTTCATGTCACCTATGTAAAGAACTCATCCTACGATGAAAGGTTATGTTTCAAACATTTTATTTATCAATAATGTTAAACTTACTCAGATTTGGGATGGCGTCAACTGAGCAGAAACGATTGTGAATGCGCTGACGGAAAACGTTGCATTTAAAAGTCACATACCGCATGGCTGATACCAGGGCACTTGCGTTTATTTTACGTTTCACAAACGGTCATTTTAATTAGTTTCTCTACTTTATCTAGGACCTGCTGGGCTGTTGCGAGATAAACTATTTCGTGACTCCTGTAATTTGCGAAAGTGCATTTAAAGTCGTGGACTTGGTTTTCTTGAATCCATGCCGATAAATCTAAATCCTAAATTAGGCCATTTGTCTTGTTCATTTATCCCCGGTCAAAGCACATACAGTACGGTCAGACACTTTTTACACAAGTTTTGGATTAAATTCTACTGGGAAAGCAGGCATAAAGGTCTGCGTTGCCTGCTTACCACAAGCTCATCAAGACCACTGTCATTCAACCGTTACTGCAAATCAAGTTGCTCAACGATTGCGCGAGGTTCCCATTTTCAGAAAACGTGCATAGACTTGATTGCCTAGCGTGGTTGACGCCCTTTACGTTCAGCAAGTTCAGTGTTTCAAAAAGGAATTTATTCGAAGAGGAAGTTTTTTAATTAAAGTACTTGGCAAAATGAAATCTTCTTCTGCCAGGTAGTTCCTGAAAGGCGTTTTAAGATGACCATAATCAGTAACAATGTTTTGCTGCTGCCCTAGCCGACTTACTGTCCATACTCTGCTAAGCCAGTATAACTGAGGTCGCGTTTGAACAAACAACAGCCATTCATAGTTTCAGTTAGCCAAACGGTGGTGTACGCATCATGTCAGGCAACAAAAACGGTTAATGAATTATGGTTACTAACAATTCAGGTGCATATGTTCATCCTTACCTTTGACGGCATACAAGGCTGGTGTCAGCTGTGAATAAGAAACAATAACACGAGAGTTATTGTTCCACTTACCTCCTGGTCACGATTAATGGCTGCAGCCAAGAAAAAAGAAAAAGCCAAGGTTTGACATTTTGTTTTATAAGTTCAGCCTTTCTTGCGGCATAAATTGGCTGAATTGGACATTCGCTGCCGTTAATTTAAACACATAGAAAAGTATATCACCCGTGGCTGATTTGAACACAGATAACGAATAATCCCATGGGGGATAAGTGTAATGCACTGTTGTTTTATTCCTTTTCTTTCGGCTTCCATTCACTAGGTGCTGTTAGGTTAAACATCAACTTACGAAGTAGAAAACTTTTCACACACATGGACCATTTTGCTTATTTGTCCATATTTTCGGACACAAGCTAAATTTTATTTTCATGGCTAAATTTAGCAAGAGAGGGAGTATTATTGAAAACTGATTTAACTAATTAAATTGCGGCATTTCGTTAAACACCGTTTTGATTGATTTCAGGCTAGAAAATTATCTCATTTTTTACTAAATTGAAGATCTGGCACATTTTCTTGTTGTTAGTAGTATCTGGAGTTAGTCAAATATCCCTATACAACGGCAGATTATTTGCAGGTATGCCTGACCCCTAATTTTGTATCGTACCAATTCTGTTATTAAAAGGACGTTTCAGGTGATAAGTGCGATACAATACGCAGAGTGCTCGTAAGGACCATTTCATATAAGCATAACTGAAATGGAGGCTTGTGGACTATCCTGTATTCTAAGGAATCTTGCATTAGGCTACCATTTAATAACCTCCGAGCTCTTTGGGCTGTCAGGCTTCATCTTTCGAGCCATTACAGCCGCCCTGAACGAGCTTGAAGCACCGCTGACCACAGTAACGTTTACTGTCCTCAGTGGTTTCATAGACAGTTGAAAGTCTGTGCCGTGTAGGTTGCTTGACAGCGATTGATATCTCAAGGCCTCTGTGTAGCGTTTAACCGTCGGGCATATGGATAAAGAGCAGTGTAGGATTCAGCAGCACAACGGGATCGGTCCTTGTTTAAATAGATCAACGCGGTTGATTCGATTCTAGTCAGGGATGTGGCAAGTGGCTTTTCCTCGAAGGTATGGTGTTAATTGGCTGTACTCTCCCTAGGGGCGGTCTCCAGCCCCATCCTCCCTGTAGACATTTGTGCGTAAAATTTGCCCTTCCTGCGAGGGCCTCACGGAATGTTGACTTCCCCGGGGGAAGTCTCCAGCTCCACCCTCTCCCGGTTGTCTTATGCGTTTACGTGTGATCGCTGATGTGACAGTTTACTACTATCCTGCTTTACTCGTTATCAATACATGTGTATAATTATTTGCCTTGGTTTCCCATATACATAAATATATATACATTCACTCAGAAATGTGCGAACACCGATCGAATAGGCTTCCGAACTAAACAAAGTTCATGTGGTGGTCAGCGGTCCCCAACGGCTGACCGCCTGCCAGGCCGATGCCGGCAAAGTCATAATAGCAGTAAGTGGGGTATGACAGCATCTGGTAGTAACTTGATACACAACTGTTTCGGGCTTTTTAGCCTTCATCACTCAGGCATAACCGTGAACACCAGCTGATCGGACAACACAAGCAAACGCACTCACAGGCAGCGCAGTTCATTCACCACTGGAGTCTACTAGATGGGTCATAAGCACTTCATCGAACAGCAGTTCATCAGCGCCTCGCTAACTGCCGTTTGCTTTCACTGCTGATCGGGTATGTATTCACTCAGAAATGCGCAAACACCGATCGAAAAGGCTTCCGAAATAAACAAAGTTCATGTGGTGATCAGAGGTCACCAACGTATGAACGCCTGCCAGGCCGATGCCGGCCAAGACATAATAGCAGTAAGTGGGGTATGACAACATCTGGGGATAACTTGATACAGAGATGTGGTGGACTAGTGGTAGACCAACTGCGCCGTCTGTATGTGCGTTTGTTTGTGTTCGATTTGCTGGTTTTCAGGGTTATGCTTGGCTGATGAAGGCTAATAAACCCGAAACAGTTCGGTTTCAAGTTCCCTTCAGATGCTGTCATACCCTACTTACTGCTATTATTTTTTATATATATATATACATCCCGATCATCATCCCCCAAAGAAGGCGAAGAAGAAAACAAGGCGCTGTCGTGGACCACACTGTAATTGTGCTGACGTTTCGGAACTATGGAGGGACGCATGGGTCCTCTGACAGATCGGTGTACACATCTATGCCAAAGTAAAGGGAGACCGGGATGGTCATTTCTGGCTTATTAGCGGTCATCAGCCAGTCATACCCGATCTCGAGGGTTGGCACCCCTTAGATGTGAACCCAGGACCTTCGTTTATTGTGTTCAGGCCACCACCTCTAGTCTCCGGGTCCCCTGCTTTGTCGGTTGTGATCAGGAATATGATGAATGAATGCCGGTCTTTCACCGATTTAGTCAAGGAACAATTAAGTTCCGCTTTGCCAAGGAGCTCGTAACGCAAACCCTCAATTACCGTCACAAAGTGATTAAAGTTGATATGATGAAGTGGTCTCGGTGAAAATAAAGTCCTTGTTCCAGTGCTTGCATCATCTTCTTCGGAACTGTTGCCTGGAACTCGTATATTCTCCTCTATTAGCAATCTGGTTTTCCTGTTGGTTTTCTTCGTTTGGCTCTTAACCTGCATTTTTCGACGAAGGCGCCAGGATAGCCATTCATTGTGAAGAGTTTCTTGAGATCCTGAACCTCGGCCTTCTTGTCGGCTGGTTCGCTGCAGTGAGTTTTTACACGACGATAGAGCTTTTGCACGCAGCTACGCTTGTGCGAGACTGGATGGTTGCTGAGGTAACTCAGGATGCGAGAGGTATTCGTCGCCTTCCTGTAAACTGTTGTTTTGAGTTCCCCACCGTCTTTTCTGCACACCAGCACGCTGAGGAACGGCAACTGGCTATCTTTTTCTTCCTCCATCGTGAACTGGATGTCGGGGAAGATCGAGTTCAGATTGTCTGTGAAATCCTCAATCCTGTCTCAATGAATGATGACAAACGTTTCATCAACATACCGAATCCACAATTGTGGTCGATAATGCTCGAAACCCAGTGCCTCCAGTCATTGTAGTACTGCTTCGGCGAGCAGGCCAGATAATGGCGACCCCATTGGTGTACTTTTTTTCTTGTTCATACACCGTTCCACTGAAGGTGAAAAAGGTGCTCAAACAGTGTTTCAGAGTCCAATAAGATGTTCTACTTTGAGCTTCGAGTCCGTCTCGTTGTACTTCTCTTCTAACAGGGTTTGGATGATCTCAACCACAAGATGTTGCGGTATTGAAGTGAAAAGTGAAGTCACATCGAAAGATACCATCGCTTCGTCAGATGTTAGTTGGATATCCTGTAGCTTTTGGATGAATTGTTCAGCTTAGCTGATGGTCGTTGCAGAGCCCTGGGTTATGCATTTGAGACGTTGAAAGAACCACTTGGCTAGACCAAGTGTTGAAGTGCCTATGAGGAAAATGATCGGTTGTAGGGGGATTCCTGGTTTGTGAACCTTGGGAAGTCCATAGAATCTTGGGAGCGCGGCATCCTTTGGTTTTATCTTTTGCCAGTCAAACTTTGTTATGGTTTTTGACTTCCGAAGCCTCGTCAGATCCTTGTTGATGCTGTGTATTAGCATCTTCATCGCACCACCTGGATCTACCATATTCTCGACCATTCAAAACTTCGCTTACTTAAGAAGCCTTTTCGATCGGTGTTCGCAGATTTCTGAGCGAATACATACCCGATCAGCAGTGACAGAACATGGCAGGTGGCGAGGCGCTGATGAACTGCCATTCGATGAAGTGTCTATGACCCATCTGATCGACAGCAGTGGTTGACCAACTGCGCCGTCTGTGACTGCGTTTGTTTCTGTTGTCTGACCGGCTGGTGTTCACGGATATGCTGGGCTGATGAAGGCTAAAAGTACCAAAACAGTTCTGTATCAAGCTATGCCCAAATGCTGTCATACCTCACTTACTAGTATTATGAATTGGCCAGCATCGGCCGGGCAGGCGATCACCCGTTGCTGACCTCTGACCACAACACGAAATTTGTTTATTTCGGAAGCCTTTTCGATCGGTGTTTGCGCATTTCTGAGTGAATACATACCCGATCAGCAGTGAAAGCAAACGGCAGTTAGCGAGGCGCTGATGAACTGCTGTTCGATGAAGTGCTTATGACCCATCTAGTAGACTCCAGTGGTGAATGAACTGCGCCGTCTGTGAGTGCGTTTGCTTGTGTTGTCCGACCAGCTGATGTTCAGATTTATGCCTGGCTGATGAAGCCTAATAAGCCCGAAAGAGTTCTGTATTTAGTTATCCCCAGATGCTGTCATACCTCACTTACTGCTATTATGACTTTGCCGGCATCGGCCTGGCATGCGATCACCCGTTGCTGACCTCTGACCACCACCTGAACTTTGTTTAGTTCGGAAGCCTGCACGATCGGTGTTTACACATTTCTGAGTCAATACATACCCGATCAGCAGTGACAGAACATGGTAGGTGGCGAGGCACTGATGAACTGCGGTTTAACGAAGCGCTTATGACCCATCTGATAGACACCAGTGGTGGACCCACTGCGCCGTCTGTGACTGCATTTGTTTGTGTTGTCCGACCAGCTGATGTTCAGGTTTATGCCTGGCTGATGAAGCCAAAAAGCCCGCAACAGTTCCGCATCAAGTGACTCCCAAATGCTGTCATACCCCACGTACTAGTATTATGCCTTGGCCGGCATCGGCCCGCAGGCAATTACATGTTCTCGTGTCTTATCTATCAAAAGAATATCATGGGGTTGAAAGCACGTATTACCCGCCGAAACTCATCAGTTGACATCTTTTTGCGCACTTCAAATATGCATCATTCTTTCACTGTGGGTGGGAAATTAATAACTGTGTTATACACAATTTCCCATGTGAGCAAAGGGGCCATTATGGAAGAGCACCAGCGAATGGACTCAAGATATAAGGGACTGAGGATCTAAGACGCAACCATACCCGACACAGCAGGCCAATCTGTGAAATCAGATTGTCAATCAGGAATACGCGTCATTTGATTTGGGAAAAATTAAATTTCGATTATGTGCATTATCAAAGTTTCTAAAAATTAGAACCCTCTTACTTCTCTTGCATGCAAATTTTCAGCGAAAAAAATAATTCAGCGGGGACATTTCTTGTTGCCAGTAAATAACTACGCACACCTGCTTTCGACAATGTTTATACATGTGCCATCACTTAAGCTCTTAGCCCTGTAAATCCTGACTCCATCCATTACGCTACCAACAGAATATTTGCCTATCTTTAAAACGTTGATCTCATGTCAGGCAGGAGAGCATTTCTGACTTATAAGCTACCATCAGCTATCGCCAGCCAGCCACACGCAATCCCTGCTTGACAGAAACTGGAATAAAAGCCGGAATTATTGGCCATTGATTTGCTCGCTGTAGCAATGAAACAACCCGCACTTATTCTTGTCGATTGTGGTCAGAACCATACAAATTTTAATCAAAGTACCCATCGGCGGCGTTTGGGGACCGAATCATCATACTGTGTTAAGGGACATCATCTGTAGATCCGTAGGCAGTCGCACAGTGACTGCTCAAATATGCAAACCAAGTTAACGGCTAGTCCAGGGGTCGGCCACTCATGGCTCGCGAGCCATATATGGCTCTCTTGATGATCGCATATGGCTTTTTCAGAAATTTCATGTTTTAGGATTTTGGTTACTCTTTAGGGGTCTAAGTAGTGGGTTGTACTTGGATCACTTCAATCATCAGGCCAAATCCGAGGTTAATAGACACAAGTCACCAGAAGGAGTGATTTATAATGTACAGAACTCCCAATTGCTGTCCCAGGTGGCAGTGGCAGCTGGCAAAGCCAGGGCTAGTGTTGATTGTGCCCAGCCGGACTTTACAGAGCTTAAGACAGTGGGGACAGCTGATTCAGTAGGATTGCGGAGCAGGTTCAATTGTTCTGTTATTGGTGTCTTGCAATTGCCCAAGGGGATGTCGCCTACAGAGGCCGAGGGGTGGACTATTTAAACGGCCCTTAGGTAGCTGGACGCTCGTGTATGCTCGGGTGTGTGTGCGTGACTGAATAAACTACGGTTGCCAGGATAGGGTACGCTCGTGCAGCTGTTACCGGTGTCCCAGACGCAGCTGCGAAGTTGAGCCTCGGGGACGGGAGTGGCAGTGCAAGAGAGCATTGGAACAGTTGGTTGTGGCAACACATGACTTTGGGACAGCGGGTCTTGGAGAACGAGCGGAGGAGGGAAAGGCACGCATTGTAGCCGTCCACCTCCAATGACGTGACGCCACAAGCTCGCTAAATAACAGACGCTCTACTGAAGTACGGCAGCCCCTAGACTTGACCTCAGATTGGTCAAGGTCACGCTGGTAGACAGGGCTATCTTATGCAAATAGGCCAGCCGGCTTTGTTACATATAGGGCCTCGTGTTTATGTCCCCCAGACGGAGCTAACAGTCCATTCGCGGACACTTGCTTTGTGGACTAATACATCGGTCCTAAAATCTGACTGCTTTCGTTCATCAGACGGATCGCACATCTTTGAACGATACACTCGCTCTCATTTGCCCAAAGTTAACCTATGCAACAAAGAGTATGTCGAAACGAAAAAGAGATGAGTAGTATCGTATCTTGCAGGGCAAATGGGCCGAAGAATTCGTCTTTGTGCAGAAAGCAGGTTATGCGGAGTGTCTAATTTGCACCCACAGGATTAAATCGATGAAACGGTCGAATGTAGTGCCCCACTTCAACACACGCCATGTGTGAAAATACCCTGCGGGAGATAGCCGTAAACAGTCAGCTAGGGCTTGAACGCGAGTGTGGCAGTGTAATTTTTCCAACCTGGATTATGCACTGAAACTCCTAAAAGGTGGGGCGAGCAGATGCATTACTATTAACTCACTACTTGGCAGAAGGCAGCTGTTTTACCGCCTGCTGCCCTTGGAGGGTTGGGCAGGGAGGCCTTAAGGCGAAGCCGGGCTTTTTCGCTTGTGAGCATTATAATAAATGTATTAAAAGGATAAATTCAGAGGCTTATTTTACTAGCATTTAATATAATTTAATCTTAAATAAACTATATGGCTCTGTCTGAAATATATTTCCAAATATTTGCTTTTTTGGCTCTCTGAGTTAAAAAAGTTGCCGACCCCTGCACAAGTCACTGCTCAACAGCCTTCGGGCTCCAGGTCACTCCGCTAAGCCTTAACTGCATTTCTTCAGCATACATGGTGCACAAAAAGTTATGATTAGAATAAAAGTTATTTCCCAAAAATGCACAGTTAAACGAAGAGTGCTGGTCGGCTGCTAAATGCTATTAGTGATTTTATCATTTGCAACA
>JAYGXS010000057.1:35886-47424 GCA_036362985.1 Ligula intestinalis
CGGCAATGAGAGCGCAAGGATGCCGTTTTTCTAGTTGGTAGTCATCATGCAAACACAAACTTATCCTGCAAAACAACCGAGTTGTAAAATGCCTTTCCTTATTAACTGCTGATTCATGGCGCTATGGTTACTCTACGGTTTGATTTGCTAATACCGCGACTGGCAGTGGTGATCAAGACCACACTCTCCTCCTTTTGACAGGAGCATTGGGAATCAGCTTCCAACAGAAATTTAGCGGGAACTTTGCTACAATGTTACCGAGCTGGCAGCACACGTGGCTCTTCAAAAACCAAGGATACTGGTCGATCAACTTCACGCATTCAACACTATTATTGACAGTGTCTATAACCGCAGTAATGGCGAGCACGTTTTCTTTATGGATGCGCCCGGTGGAACTGGAAAAACGTTCGTCATTCAGCTGCTTTTGGCTGAGCTGCGCAACGAAAGCAAATTTGTTGTTGCTATTGCATCGGCTGGTATAGCAGCGACATTACTTGCCGGTAGCCGAACTGCTCACAGTACCTTCAAGCGTCCTCTAAGGTTACCTGGTGATGGCACCGCAACATGCCACATAAGCAGAGGTAGTGGATCATCTGAATTGTTGAAATGGTGCTCAGCTATAATTTGGTACGAGTCTACCATGGGCAACAGAATTGCACTGGAAGCGGTAGACAGAACGCTGCGTGATGTCACAGGGAAAAACATCCCGTTTGGTGGCATCGCAATGGTTTTATCTGGTAATTACCGCCAGACACTACTGGTGATTCAAAGGGGTACCAGGGGTGACCAGGTAAAATTCTGCCTTAAATATTCACCGCTATGGTCAACGGTGACGACATTAAAACTCACGACCAATATGAGAGTTCTCCTGTACAATGCCCATGAAAACGACAGATTCTCCACCAACATCTTGGAGATTGGCGAAGGAAAAATTGACAGCGATGCCACCGGAAGCATCTCTATGAATTTGGTTGCAAATTTGCTAAGCAGTGACGAAGATCTTAGAGACAAAGTTTTCCTTGGTCTCCAAAATAAATTTACCGACGCAGAATGGCTATGCGAACGAGGAATTCCTGCTCCGAACAACACATTCATCAATTCCATTAACGACAGAATTAGCCGTCTTCTTCCAGGTGAGAAAAAACTGTACAAATCATTCGATACGATGGTTGACCCTTCCGACTGTGTTAATTATCCAGTTGAATTCCTGAATAGCTTGGAAATATCTGGCATTCCATAGCCCAAACTGGTTCTGAAGGTTGGCGCACCAATTATGCTGATTAGAAATATTGATGCACCGCAGCTATGCAATGGCACTAGGCTAATTGTCAAGCGACTGATTTCATACCTCATAGGGGCCACAATTATGACCGGTTGTGTAAAAGGGGAAACTGGCTATATCCTCCCGCATTCTTACCGTGCCATCTGACACTCCGTTTAATTTCTGACGACTTCAATTTCCCGTGAAGGAGTAGGAATACTAAGTCATTCCGTGAAAACACCTATACGAACTTGTTGTCCGCCAAATCTTGCGAGAAAAATCTCGTAGATTAAGGTGGAAACGGACTAGCCCACCCTCCGTGCTCGTATGTGTTTTTTATGGCTCGTTTTCGGGTAATTAGATGTTTAATTTATTTTAAAATGCGAATAAATCCAAATGACCTCGGACAACTGTGTTTTTAATCTTCAAATTTTAACGAAAACCGGTTTTCTGATCTCCGGATTTCCCCGTTGACAGGCGAAAGCATACGGGAATATACTTCTAGATTAGGCTTGGAAGAGGATGGGAATTTCAACCTAGATTCACTCATTAACTGATTGCTTGCATGGTAAAAGGACAAGCCCGATAGTAATTAATACTGACGTGCCATTGGGCAAAAACATATATGTATATATTGTATATATATAAATACTGTGAGGCGCGGTACAATTACCACCTCTGATGACTGAAGCCTGTATGCTTTTGAAACATAAGGACAATAAAGCAATGGTTCCCGAGATCGCCTTATCTTCTCATATATATAAATATATATAGAGTGGATCCGACAAAGACAAAGGAGACCGGAATGGCCATTTCTGGCTTGTTAGCCGTCATCAGCCAGTCATACCCAATCTCAGGGGTCGGAACCCCGAGATTCGAACCCGGGACCTTTGGTCATTGGGTTTAACACCCTACCTCGGCACCACGGGCTCGTTGCTTTGTCGGTTGTGATCGGGGATATGATGGAACAAAGGTGCTCATCCGATCTATCTGGTAAGGGAACATACTTGTCCCGGAAGTGCCTTGAGGCTCGTACTTGAGCGATATCAGGCTTGTCGCTAAGCGACCTCAGAATATGATAGAGTGGATCCGACAAAGACCTTTGTTCCATCATATCCCCGATCACAACCGACAAAGCAACGAGCCCGTGGTGCCGAGGTAGGGTGTTAAACCCAATGACCTAAGGTCCCGGGTTCGAATCTCGGGGGTTCCGACCCCTGAGATTGGGTATGACTGGCTGATGACGGCTAACAAGCCAGAAATGGCCATTCCGGTCTCCCTTGTCTTTGTCGGATCCACTCTATCATATTCTGAGGTCGCTAAGCGACAAGCCTGATATCGCTCAAGTACGAGCCTCAAGGCACTTCCGGGATAAGTATGTTCCCTTACCAGATAGATCGGATGAGCACCTTTGTTCCATAAATATATATATCTATATCAGTAAGTGGGGTATGACAGCTTCTGGGAGTAACTTGATACAGAACTGTTTCGGGCTTATTAGCCTTCATCATATATATGTATATATATATATATATATATATATATATTCACTCAGGAATGTGCGAACACCGATCGAATAGACTTCCGAACTAAACAAAGTTCGTGTGGTGGTCAGAGGTCCCCAACGGGTGACCGGAAAATATGTACAGAAAATAATCTCACTGCCACGATACATGGAAATAGTCCCTTTGGTCATCCACAACTTGTCCTTTCAATATAAATTAAATCAGAATCATAAAAAATCTTGAATAAATTTCATGCTACCTAAGTAGTCGCAGTTGAGAATAGCAGTTAGGTATACATACGATGTCAACTTCTGTGTCCTTGGCTAAAAGCATTTGTGAACAGCTAGTGGAGTCAACATTGGCGTCTGGGAAATAACCCCAGGCAACGGTAGCTTGTGTAGCCCCAATTATTTATTTCTTCTTCCTCCATGTTCTCCTACGAAAACGGGGGTTATCGGGTTTTATGGGCGGGGAATTAGGACACACAGTGGAATGTTCTTCAATAAATGCTAAACGCATTTTAATTTTACTGCATTAAGAAGTGCTGTTGACTTATATGTGTAGATATTCCTTGCCTGTATTATCATTTAACTTATGGCAGCAAAACCTGATTTTCAAATTGCAGGTTTAATTGAATTTCCCGAAAAATTAAAATGGTAGGTAGGAGGTCATCCGGATTCCCCCGTTGACATGTGGAAGCATGCGGGGATATACTTCTAGATTGGGATTGAAAAAAAATAATTGAAATTTCAACCTACATTCTCTCATTGATTGATTGCTTGCATGGTAAAAGGACAAGCCCGATAGTAATTAATACTGACGTGCCATTTGGAAAAACATAGATATATATATATATATATGGATATAAGCGAAGATGCTGATCCCAGGTATCGGAATGGAAGTATAAGGTAAGGCAATCTTTCAGGGAGGATGTTTATTCGTCTGAGCTTTCGCACTCATGCTCGAGCACATCATTGGAGGTAGGCATTTGGGTCAAGAACATGAGTTAAAATAGGGGCTTACTGCTAGCTGCTGGTTGGTCCACCGTCCCCTCGTCTTATTGGACCTCTTCTCGTGCGCATGTGCAACCGTTCGGCATCATATGGCTTGGGGAGGTCTATACTTCTGTTGATTGAGTTGCTGTCCGTTTTCCAGGCCTCAATAACTTCCCTCGCCAGTTTTCTGTCGGTTCGGCCTATGACCTGGGCACCATCAAAGTCGAACCGATGCTCGTTTTCTAGACAGTGCATGGCGATGTACGAGCGTCCCTCCGTTCTGTCTACGGCTAACGAATGCTCGTGCATGCGGGTTCTCAGTCGTTTTTCCGTCATGCCGCAGTTGTTGGCCCGATCTAGACAGTTGACGCGGAAAACAATACTCGACGTATCTGCCGGTGCTAATCGGCTTTTGGGTTGCCTTATTAAGCGACGGATGGTAGCTTCTGGCCGGTGTCCCATGCCCACATTTAGCGGTCTGAGCACGCGCTCATTGGCCTCGGAGACGTTCTTCACGTAGGGTAGGCTACGAAATGTTGCCGGTCTTTGTTTTTGCTCTTCCTCGTTCTTCGTGTGTCTTCGGTACAGGCATTTGTTTACGAAGCTATGCGGGTATGCGTTAGTGGGAAACAGGTGCCAAAGGGTTTTCCGCTCTTCTAGCTTCTTGCTCTCCGTGCTGCAGTGTGCTTGGATGCGGCGAAAGAGCGTCCGGACGCAACTGCGTTTATGTGAGCTGGGATGATTGCTGTTGTAGTGCAGAATCTTTTCCATGTTTTTCGCTTTACGAAAGACGCCAGTCCGGAGCGTTCCCTCTGCCTGTCTTGATATCTGGACCTCAAGCAATGGGAGCTTTGCGTCCTCTTTTTCTGCTATCGTGAACTGAATCTGTGGAAAGATCGAGTTCAGTTCTCTTTTAAAGTTATCTTTAGCGTCTCGGTGTAGGATGACAAAGGTGTCGTCTACGTAGCGCATCCAGAATTTCGGCTTGTAGGATTGAAATACCCGAGTTTCCAGTTCTTGCAAGACCGCCTCCGCTAGGTGGCCGGAGATTGGTGATCCCATCGGTGTTCCCTGGATTTGCTCATAAACACAGTCGTTGAAGGTGAAGTATGTGCTTAGGCAGTACTCCAGTAGTTCCATGACGTGTTACTTTTTGAAGGGCGTTACCTCTTCGTCATACCTTCTATCCAGTAGCTCGCTGAGTTCTCTCATCGCCAGTTCTTTAGGGATGGATGTGAATAGTGAGACAACGTCAAAGGACACCAGTATCTCGTCGGGAGCTATTGTGACGTCTTGGAGGTTTTCCAGGAAATGTGTTGACGAAACGGCTGTGTACTCGGAGCCTGCTGTCAGTTTCTTCAAATGTTTGGCAAGCCATTTCGCCAGTCCATAGGTAGGCGTGCCTTCTAGTGCTACGATGGGTCGTAGAGGAACATTGGGCTTGTGGATTTAGGGTAACCGATAGAACTGCGCTAAGGCAGCATCCTGTGGTTTGATTTGTCTCCAATCCTTTTCCGATATTGCCTTTTGCTTACTCATTTCATTTAAGCTTTTGTTGATTTTGATGACTTGCGTTTTCATTGGGTCAGATACAATCAACTTGTATGACTGGCTGTCGTTAAGTAGCTCCTGGGCTTTTGCCACGTACGCCGATCTGTCCAAAACGACAGTTGCTCGTCCTTTGTCGGCTGGGACAATTAGAATTTCTTCGTCCATCTTTAGTTCTTTGATGGCCTTTTCCTCGTCTGGGTGGATTGCTCGGCGGGGCTTGTGGGCTATGCTGAGGGATGTGGCTTGCTGGCGGATGGAGTTCTTTGTTTCTTCTGTGGTTTGTGTCGTTGCGAGCGTCGCTTCTAATGAGGCAATGAAGTCCAATGGATGCGCATCTCCAGTGTTAAAGCCGGAATCGTGCTGTGGCACTTGAATCTGTTTCTCTGTTAGTTGCTTGGAGGACAAATTGTGGACGGCTGATGGTTCGGATGCATTTGTCTGTGTTTGTTTTAGACCTCGCATTTTGCTCAGGATTTGGGTCTTCTTCTTGTCTAGGGCCTCATTCATCTTGGACGAGATCCAGCGCTCTCGGTTATGCAGTGTTTTCATCTCTGGCTGTGACGTACACGCCGCTTTCTCCTGTTCAATCTCAGCGTCGTATTTGCGCAGACGAATGTGGCATTCGTTTATGAGGGTCCTCAATAGGCGTCAGCTGCAGCTTCTTGCGACTTCCCGACCGAACTCAGTTCTAGTTGGTGGTCTCACCGCGACGCCCTTCGGCATAATGTCAGACCTCAGGCAGTTGTGCAGAAAGGCTAATTGTTCCCGTGTAGAGCCCTGTCTAAAGGCAAAGGTTTCCCAGCGCCGTGAATGGTGAAGCGCTTTGCGGCCAAATTAATCATGGATATAAGCGAAGATGCTGACCCCAGGTATTGGGATGGAAGGATAAGGTAAGGCAATCTTTCAGGGAGGATGTTTATTCGTCTGAGCTTTCGCACTCATGCTCGAGTACATCATCGGAGGTAGGCATTTGGGTCAAGAACATGAGTTAAAATAGGGGCTTACTGCTAGCTGCTGGTTGGTCCACCGTCCCCTCGTCTTATTGGACCTCTTCTCGTGCGCATGTGCAACCGTGCGGCATCATATGGTTTGGGGAGGTCTATACTTCTGTTGATTGAGTTGCTGTCCGTTTTCCAGGCCTCAATAACTTCCTTCGTCAGTTTGCTCTCGGCTCGGCCTATGACCTGGGTACCATCAAAGTCGAACCGATGCTCGTTTTCTCGACAGTGCATGGTGATGTGCGAGCGTCCCTCCGTTCTGTCTACGGCTAAAGATTACTTGTGCATGCGGGTTCTCAGTCGTTTTTCCGTCATGCCGCAGTAGTTGGCCCGACAGTCTAGACAGTTGACGTGGTAAACAATACTCGACGTATCTGTAGTGGCCTCTTTGCAACCAATTGGAACCCAGGACCAGCCACTGATCCATGACTCATATAGCCTGCGTATGTGTCCACCGTCTCCTGGGGCTAAGCGCTAACTGCCCTTGGCCGACGCGCACGTACGCCACAGCGTGACCGCGCGTACACGCTAGCCAATCGCAGTCCATCTCAAGGTCGGGCGTCCACACGAGGCTAGACATCACCCGCCTATTCGGCCACCGGAACAAAGCATTCGCCGGCAGTTCATGATGCTCTAGTCACTCCGGAATTGACGCCCTAGTAGCCGGACTGCGGGCATCCGCGAATCAACACTCTTTCCATCTATTCTCCGTCCTGTGTACACAATAAACTCTTCCCTCTACTCTCGCCTTCCCAAGACTTCTCCTGTCGCCTAAGGAACCAGTCCTCGAAGATTTTAGGTGTTAGGGTTAACCGTCTTAGCTTTAATACCTATAACTGGTGACCCCAATCGTGAGATGAACTCTCAACTAAACTTCTGATGTGACCGAGCTCAATCATCGTTAGACCTCCCTCGCCTTCAACTGAATTTATCCTGTGTCATCTCATTTGGCCAAGAAATGGAGAATTTCATTACCGACACCCGTCGTGAAGCAAGAGGGAGATGCTCAATCGCTCACAGCCCACGGACCTTAGGATCTGGTTCCTTACCCATCCCACGGAGCTATTCCCGCAATGAGTGCCAACACTCAGGCCTCTTTCCCAAACTCGCATTCTACTTCTACTGCCAACGGTACTCCTTCCTCCTCTCAGCGAACACTAACATGGCATACTGATTTGCCATCGAAGTTCAAAGCACCCAACCAACCTCCCTCCTACGTAGTCAAGATAACTAACCTCCTACAAGTTGCCGATGCACGCGTAGTCAAGAACTTTCCTCCTACCACAGACTCAGTTGCCCACGCGGACGCGAGATGACATTTCCTCCTCCCAAGCGGCACTGGCCTTTGAATTATCACCAGATATAGTTTCCATAACGGAAACTTGGCTGTCTGAACAGGTAGCCGACGGTGAGGTATCCATGTTTGGCTATCAATTGTTCAGAAAAGACAGAGAAGGTCGTCAAGGCGGTTGCGTAGCAACATACGTGAAAAATGGACTCACAGTTTTAGACAAAACGGATAAACTGGCGTGTACTTCCGAGGCCATCTGGCTGTCCATTAAAGTACCAAGTGCACCCAACCTTGATGTACTGACACTCTACTGACCACCGAGAAGAGAGCCCGTAGTGGATGCCTCCTTGCTAGAGGACCTGGAAAAGATTACTGCACAATCGGACATCCTGATTGTGGGGGACTAAAACGCGCCTCACATCAACTGGGGTGCGGCCTGCGCACATAGCTCCGATCTAACCTTCCACAGCTGCCTTCTGAGCAACCGACACACGTCAAGTACTCAGTTACCAAAGTAACCATCCGCTGAGCCACAAACGCAGCTGTGTGCGAACGCTTTACAAAAGGGCAGAAACACATTGCAACGAGGCAGGTGACAAAGCGGCTGAACTTAAATATCTTCGAGGGATGTTCATCTCTAACGGTAACCCTCGCAGCTTCCTAGAACACAGCAGACAACCGAAACGAGCTGCGAGACCGGCGGCGGAACAACCGATATTGTGGAGAGCAATGCCATACATAGAGAATGCTTCTGAAGCTGTCGCTCGTCTGTTACAACCACTGGGTATCGGCGTAGCCCACAGACCCGAGGCAACAATAAGACGACTGCTCATGAGACCAAAGGCCCCTCTATCCCGCGGAAAAAAAAGCAAACTTCGTCTATCGCATTCAGTGTAGTTCCTGTGAGGCCAAATACATTGGGGAGACCGGAAAGCGACTACAGACGCGTATGAGCGAGCACGCAAGGACAGTCGACAGGATGGATCCACGCTCGTTGGTGGCGTAACATTTTTCGGCTCCTGGACACACCTTCGCTTTTGATGACGCTGAAATCCTAGCCCGAGGTAGTGACCGGACAACCAGAGAAACACTTGAAGCATGGCACACTGCACCAAATTCCATCAACCGCTGTACGATTCTCCCGGCGGCTTATCAGGCGTTACGCGTGCGGCTCCATCAACGAAATCGTCGGCAGGAAGTCAGACGGGTCGCAACGACTAGCAACCCCACACCGGGCCAGAATACAGGCGTCCGGGAACCTACCCCAGACACCAATGCAGCCGTCAGCGACACCGCAGGGAACGTGAACGAACAAGACCTCCTGTCGGGCTTGAACGCAGTTGCACATGACAACGGTCTCGGCATAAACACTGATGGCGGAGTTCAATATTCCGCCGGCGGGAGGAACACGGGAAAGTGCCAACGGGGGAAGCCAGCAGGACATGCGGCACCGACGCGATCGATGCAGACGCGAGCAATGACCACTGGCAGGCGAACACTGCCCTCCCCCACCGACGAGTTGATGGTGGAAACCCTGGTCAGCAGGACGATGACGGAGCTCCAGCCCCGCCCCCGCAGAGGATCTAGCGCCAATAGACGGAGAGCAAACGAGAATTCAGTTGTAACACCTATAAACGACTGTGAGGCGTGTACAAACACCAACCTCCGACGGTGCAAGCCTTTACGCTTTCCAAACGTCAGGATATTATACCTACTATTCCCGAGATCGCCTCTGCTTTTCATCGATATATATATGTATATATATAGATCGGAAAATATTTGCAACAAGTAATTTCAAAGTCACGATGCATGGAAATAGTCCTTTTGGTCATCCACAACTTGTCTACACAATACATGTTAAATCAGAATCATAGATTGTCTTGAATATATTTCATGCTACCAAAGTAGTCATAATCGAGAATAGCATTTGGACATACATACGATGTCACTTATTGTGTCCTCGGCTATAATAATTTGTGAACAGCCATCGGTGTCAACATTGGCATCTGGGAAATTACTTCATTTATAAATGAAATAATTCAACTAGTTGTGCCTTATAGCCAGCGTCCATTCGTTTTCACCGAAAGCCACCACAGTGGTCTCGAGTCCCATGAAACTATTTGACAGCTGTTCGGGAGGAACATTTCGCATGTTGTGGCATTATCCAATGACCTCTGCAGATCATGAAAATGCTTTCAACTTAACAATCAACATCATATTCAATGGGCTTCGGAGTTAGGATGTCTTGTAGGTGGATCCTATCCATGTGAATTGTAGGAGGTGTCGAAAAACCTTTTTCGGGCCGCGGCTGCTTGCTGTTAGTAGGTATTTAACCTGCAAGTCACAAGTCTGAAATTGGCTTGAACAAAATCATACCATTTTCTGGAGAAAGTCGCTGTTCGTTTGGAAGCGTTTGAAGGAAAAGTCTAAAGCACTCTTTGTACATACAGGCATACGAGATTTACAGGGTATCATCGACATCACCAATGTATGGCGGCTGTCAAAAACACAAGCATTAACTTGATCCACCTTACTGATCAGCACAGTGTGATCGCCGACTAGTACAGCCTGTTTCTTACGAAGCAAAAGTGTCGAAGGTGAAGTGGAGTAGTTTAAACGGTCTTACCGCGTCGTGTCTATCTTTTGCTAAATAAGTAAAAACCATTGTTTGATAAGAGCCTCTAACGAGTCATGTCGTGCCTAAATGGTATTAAGTATTGATTAGATGGTCTTAATTAGCGACTCAATAGCAACAATCCGTGACTCGATCGATTGAGAAGTCGTTGGAGCCGAGGGAGTTGGCGAAGTTAAGGCAAATCGTACCCGTAAATAATTAGACAAAGCGAGATGTGTAATCGACAAAGGTAAGGAGGGTATGGATGGACAGTATTGATGGTAATGTCAGCCTAGTAGTCATTATGGTGGACTTTAGATGATTGCTTAGGAAATCCTGCTTGGAAAGTCAACTTGCTGTTTCGTATCGGTGGATGACGTACTGGTGGATTGCGTACGAACGGTAAAGTTGAGAGGGTAAAATCCATCCAAGTGGGATTTAACTCACGTGCTCGGCGTGGCGTTTGTAGCTCAACTGGCAGAGCATTGGCTTCGCACAAAAGCCTTCCTTACTATGCGTGTTCAAATTCCGCCGAATGCCGAAAATTTTTCATAATTGGGTCAACTAACTTAAGCAAATCTGCCAAACCTCCTAAATAATCAAGTTGGCAAACATATGTTTTCAGCAACTCTTCGTCAGGCCAAAACATTTGCAGGGGTATTGAAAACTGTACAGTTGGGCAGGTCCTATAAGGGTAGTCTGATCACAATGAGCCATTTACACGTCGCCCACATGGCGATGTCGGCGTGAAGAGGTTCGTGTGTTCATGGAGGGAAAGAGAGGAAGGGGAGGGGGGAATTTGGGTTACCCTTTTACCTTTTACCCCTTCGTATATAAATGTAATTGGCCCGATGAGAATTTATCGAAAGTATACGTATGCTCGCCACCTACTCTTCTGAACCCTTCCAAATGTTTTGGCTCGACGAAGATTTGCCGAAAACATATGTTTGCCAACTTGACTCCTCAACTTAAACATGAAAATATCCACAGAACTCCTAAATAATGTTCAAATTGTTCGTTTTATGAGTCGAGAAAGTTAAAGCAACGTTTCCCAGGTGCAATTAGTATCAGTATCAGTATATTGAGGGTATGTAGGAAAAATTCCTTTGAGTGCCCTATTGGTACGTATGTGCAGTGGTAGCAAAAAAATTGTTGCTTAGACTGTTGGCGAGGCCAGTTGTCCTGTGTCATAGGATGAAAATAGGAGCAGACACTGAAAAAACTCCTCAGGGATTTTTAGGAGAAAAACTGTCGCCCTTGTGGGGGTAATGCGTGGGATTTAGGAGAAAAAAGGGGGTTCCCACTGGGGTGGGGGGGGGGGGG
>JAYGXS010000057.1:47524-68856 GCA_036362985.1 Ligula intestinalis
GTCCGCCAACGCAACTGGAAAAACAGAGGCATCCTTCCAGATCGTCGACTGTCCGCTTTGGGTCGAACCTAGGGTGGATGTTTAGGCCGTCAGGTCTGGCTGATAAGATCGCCAGCGGGTAATCACGGTACGCAGATAGCCAAATAGGGTAGACAGAGGAGACCTTCACATGAGGCTATGCGTGGGGGGCGTTATAAATAGCAATGGATATAAAACTAATACTACTGAAAAATCGGAAGTAGTATTATTATTATTGTAAATTGTCTGCTACGATCCAACGTGCACTGCTATATCGATCCAGTTTTCGCTTAAAACCCTCTAGCGATTCCAACATGACAACGTCCTGAGGAAGCGCATTCCACGCTCCGACCACCCTTTTTGAAAAGAAGTGTTTCCGAGCGTCCAGCCTGGCCCCTGTCACCTTTAATTTGAGAGGATGACCCCTCAGATTCGTGGTCGTTGCTAATTCGAAAAAATCCCCTGATATAGGACAGCAGTCTTGAAGACGTAATACGCGGAATGCTAGTATCAGGTCCCCCCGAAGCTGCCTGTAGCGCAAAGGGAAGAGGTTGAGATTCGACAGCCGTGTTTCATAAGGCTGCGAGCCCTGCCCCATAACAAGTTTGGTTGCGCGCCGTTGTACCTTTTCCAGGATGTTGATGTCTTTCCTGGCCCAGGGTCTCCAAGCTTGGATAGCGGATTCTAGGTGCGGTCTTTCGAAGGTTCCGAAGACTTTTGTTAAGCACTCTTCATTGAAGGTAGAAAAGCTCGTTTGACGAGGTATAGGATCGATATCGCGGACTTGGCTACCTTTGTGCAATGCAGGGAGGGTTTAAGCGAGTGCGTGATCCAGACTCCCAAGTCTTTCTGGGCGTTCACGTCCTTCAATGGTATGTCATTCAGTCGGTAAGCCGTGCCGTTTGAAGAACCAGATTTGCCAACTCAAATGGTGGTGCACTTGCTCTCATTGAGTTTAAAGAAAGTGTCGAATTTTGACGTCCGAACTAACTAACTATTCTCCTATCGAGTATTATCCCAAAATAATAAGGACATAACGCGCAAAAGTTTTAAACGGGATAATATTGAAGGAATGAGCACAGCCGTAATAATTGTCGGGAAGTCCAGCTGCGTAGGTGTAAAAGTGTCTGCGTCCGCGGGTTTAGCGAAGCCATCTCGTCATCATTCAAAGGGTGGAGGTAGTGCCGATTGATGCTGCCCACGTCCTCCTTGTCTCCACGAAGGATTCGGCAGGTCTTCTTATTACGGGAGAGAACACGGAACGGTCCTTCGTAGGGCGGCTCCAGGGGTTTGCGCACCCGGTTGCAGCGTACAAACACGTGTGTGCAGTGGGCCAGGCCTTTCTCGACATCAGGCTCGGTTGCGGGAGTACGAGGCTGGACCGGGGAAAAGGAGCGCATAAATTGTCGGAGACGATGCACAAAGTTGGCAGGTGTCTTTTCGGGACCACGTGGAGTCGGGCTGAGCATAGCGCCGGGCAAACGGAGAGGGGTTCCAAACACCACCTCGGCCGTGCTGCAATACACGTCTGACTTAAGGGCCGAGTGGATTCCGAGAAGAACAAGTGGCAAGTTGTCTGACCAGTTGCCTGGATCTTCGGCAGCTCGCAGGGCAGCCTTGAGTTGTCAACGAAATCTTTAGCCCATAACATTAGCAGTGAGGTGGTAGGCTGTCGTCCGGATACGAGTGCAACCAAGCAATTTAAGAAGAAGATAGCAATAGCAGCAAGATTTATTGGATCCATGGCATTTCGAAATAGCTCTTCAGTTGCTGCCTCTCATTGCGGAACGTGAATAACACACGAGAAAATACTAATTGAATTCATACAGAAAAATAGCTATAAACACAAGGTCATAAGAAGTGGCCAAGAGGCTTATCAATAAAATAAGCAGTTTAAACGTTCTAGTAAGCAAAAATCGGGAAAGAAGTCTGAGGTTAACATTTGGGAGGGAAAATGTGTAAACAAGGAGTCAATGTTACCAAGGCAGAGTTAGGTTCACTACATGCTCAAAATGTTTACATCAGTCGGGTTTAAACCGCCGTATGTAGGCTGCCTCCAGGTAGCGTAAGGTGCGAGTTGTTTGTGCTCGAACAAGTATTCGGAAAGGCGTTTTGAGGTCAAGAGAATGGCCCGAGTCTAGCAGATGTTCAGTAATTGATGACCGGTGAATTCTGCTTTGTCGTTTTATTAACCAGCTAGGTAAATGTTCCTTAGCTCTGGTGGCCAATTGCCGTTGCGTTTGCCCTATTTACTTGCATCCGCAAGTGCATGTCAATTCATAAATACAGTTTGAAGTGGCTTGCAATGGCAAGGCATCCTTCGCACGAGGAATTTGTAAAGGCTTGATTGGATTGCAAATTATAAGATCAGCAGCATAGTACGTCCTTTCAATGGCATTGAGAATGCGTTTTTTGATGGTGTTCAGTATGTTATCGTCCTTAAACGGTAAGAAAATGAAAACGGGCTTTTTGGTGCTAACTGTTGCGTCAATTTTTGTCTAAGAGGCTTACTGTTTTGCTCTATAAACTGCCTTGGATATCTTTGCTTCATTATAGCGCCTTTAAGGTTGGCTAATTCATTATCCGATGGATCCATGGAACAGATATTTCGGGTCCTCTGGAAAAGAGTATTCACCAAGTTACGGTTCCATTGAATGGGAACAAACCTCAGATAATGCACATACTGTCCTTTTCAGGTATTTCTATGGAAGATCACCCGTGTAATTGAATCATCCTTCTGTCTGGATAAATGAACGTCGTCGAAGGAAGGCTGGTTCTCTTGTTACTGTTCCATGGTAAATGTAATCTTAGGATGCAGACTGTTTATTGTAGACAATAATCCTTGGGCTTCCATTCGGTTGTCCAAAATCGCAAAAATATCATCTACATATCGTCTGCAAAGTGTGGTATCGTTCAATTTGGAGGATATTTTATCTTCTTAATGGCCCACAAATATGTCAGCAAAGGTAATTCCAAGTGGGTTTTCCATTGCGACTCCGACAAATTTTCGATATAATAATTGGACATCTTTTTGTGCATAATTGTAATAAGTTCCGTTATTGCTATCTTTAAAGTCGAGAAATAATACTCTTTTGTCTTGCCAGCACAATCCTCGGATTCCACCAGCGACTTACGGGGAAATGCGGGGGAACAACAGCTTCGGATTGGACGGGGATTTCAACCCATATTGCCCCTTTAGTCATCACCACAGTCGCTAATTTTATATGTCATTAAATTATCCAAAATTCCACATTAGGCCTCAGATTTCTTTATCTGCTTATGTGTTGAGGAAAGATTATTCTCTGTATGAACTAGAAAATCGGCATCCCAAGAATATAATTCGATAGAAGAAATGCTTTGGGAAACGATGGATTTTTGTGTAAATTTCTGACACTGGCTCACCACGTCCTTCTCAGGCGGGTAAGAATTGTACGAAACAGTTAATTCAAAAATATGCCTTACACAAGATCATGCAGTAGGTCAGGGTAATAATCGATACTCGTTGTTATAACGACGGGTTCAGCGTCGTTAGTTTTATAACGAGGACATCTGACGTGTGGCACCGTTAATTTAAAATTATGGCTATTACAAGATCATATAGTGGGTCAGAATAATAGTCGATAATCGTCATCCGCATGAAATTATGCGGTCAGTGGGGAAAACAGCTGTCACCCGCATATAATCATGTAATCAACGGCGGCTGGTTTTTGGCTTCATCTAGATCAATTCCAGAAAAGAATTTTGATACGAGATCACTTGTGGTTGCTGCAATGCGGTTTATTGTGGACAAACAGGATGATCATTCTCCACACGCTTACGCGAACACCAACGAGCGCTGAAGGGGCGATATCACTTGTCCAAAGTTGTCATGCACTCATCAGAAACTTGACCCCAATTTGCATGGGTGTAAATTGCAATTTTGGGCTCTTGACCACATAAGAAAGTCCATGAGTTTTTAGAAGCCATTAACTCCAACGAATCGTGCATCAACAGACACGTCGAATTAGACGTGATGTACACCCACATCAGGGAAGCCTGGAAGAGACAGCAGCCTAGCTGGACTAAATGAAGCAAAAGCCAGCCACCACCGCTCACATGCTTACATTTGGGTGACAAATATTTCCCCCACTGATCGCATAATAAAATGCGGGTGACGATTATCCACTATTACTTAGACCCACTATATGGCGGCCAAAAGCGTTCGGAGGGTATTAAATGGTAGGCTACTACAAAATCCCTTAGAACAGGACAGTCCACTAGCCTCCATTTCAGGTATGTTGATACGGAATGGTCCCTAAGAACAGGACAGTCCACTAGCCTTCATTTCAGTTATGTTTATACGGAATGGTCTGGATGAGCACTTTGCGTATTGTATCACACTTATGACCTGAAACGTCTTTTTAATTACAGAACTAGCATTATACGAAATAAGGGGTCAGGCATATCTTAAAATAATCTGCCGGGGTATAGAAATATTTGATTAACTTCAGATAGGTCAGAAATTTAATTAAGTAACAAATGAGATAATGTTCTAGGCTGAAATAAATCAAAACAGTTTTTTTACGAAATTGGGCAAGTTAATTAGTTAAATCACTATTAAGTTATACTCCCTTTATTGCTAAATTCAACCATGACAGTCAACTTTAGCCTTTGTCCAAAAATATGGACAGATGAAAAATGATCCGTTTGTGTGAAAAAGTTTCGACATTTTTAGTTTATATGTAACTTAACACAGCGAGTGAATGTAAGCCGAAAGCGAAGGAATAAAATAACAGTTTGCGTTACACTACTTCCCCATGGGATATTACATAGTCTCTGGAAAAAACAGCAACGAGTTATAAACTTTTCCGTCTATTTAAATTAACTGCGGGGAGTGTCCAATTCAGCCAATTTATGTCGAAAGAAAGGTTGAACTTATGAAACAAAATGTGAAGCCTATGCTTCTTCTTTTCTCTTGACTGCAGCTATTAATCGTGACCAGCTTCAATAGAACGAGGTAAGTGGAACAATAATTCTCGTGTTGTTATTTCTTATTCACAGCTGACATCAGCCTTATATGCCGTCAAAGGTAAGGATGAACAAATGCACTCGAATGTTTAAGTACCATAATTCATTAACCGTGTTTGATGGCTGACATGATGCGTACTCCACCGTTTGGCTAAGTGCAACTGCGAATGGCTGTTGCTTTTTTCAAACGCGACCTCAGTTATACTGGCTCATCAAATTACGGAGATCGCTGTGGAATGATTACCTATGGCAGTAAGCCAGCAAGGGCAGTGGCATAATGTTGCTACTGATCAAAATGATATTAGGGCGCCTTTTCAGGAACCACCTGGTAGAAGAAGTTTTTCTTTTTGCCAAGTAATTTTATCCAGAAACTTCCTCCACACATAAATTCTTTTATGAAAAACTGAACTTGCTGAACATAAAGGGCCTCAGCCATGCTGGATCGATTTAGACCTAAACTGGGTTAAGGTATGTTTAGGGATACAACAGTAGCCAATCAAGTCCATGCATGTCTTCTGTAGTTGGGATCTTAGGGCAATCATTGATCAACTTGTTTTTGCAGTAACGGTTGACTGACAATGATCTTCGCAGACCTTTTGTCCTGCTTTCATAGTAGAATTTAAATTTAAGCTTGTGTATTAAATATCTGACCGTACTCTTCATGCTTTGACTGGTGACAAGTGAACACGACAAATGGCCTTATTTAGGATTTTGATTTATCGGCATGGATTTAAGAAAGCCACGGCCACGACGTAGAATGCGCTTCCGAAAATTACATGAGTCACGAAATAGTTTATCTTGCAGCAGCCCAGCAGGTCCTAGATAAAGTAGCATAAACTGTTAGAATGACCATTTGTCAAACACAAAATAAACGCAAGTATAGGTTTAAACGTGCTCTGGTATCAGTCCTGCGGTATGTGACTTTCAAATGTAACGTTTTCCGCCAGCACCTTCACAATGTTTTCTCCGCTTTTGCCGAAATCCTATATCCCAATTGGTTTCACCTTATTGACAAATAAAATTTTTCACACCTAACCATTTCTCGTAGGATGAATTCTTTACGTAGGTGATATTCAAGATGACGCAAAATTTAAAAAGTTATTGCAACTTAACCAGCCTTTTTACGTGAAATCTGCCATCTATCGGACTATATGATGATGTTGCCATTTGAAAATGAAAACTGGCTAGCTGCAGAGGATTTATAACATTGCTCAACTTTGTTAATTCTTTGAAAGTGGTAAGTTGACCAATCACTTCAATGTTCAGCAATGCACAAAATATTTATGTAAAAAGCACTTTAGTAAGCGATGATTTATTAGGCAAAGTGACGAAGACGGGACCCTAGTTCATCTTCAAACATATAAAAAGTGAATGTGTTAAAAACGGCTAACAGCTGATGTCAGGGGACAACTCAGTGGCGTGCGCAACAGCCCTGACGAAGAGTTGCCACAACAACCGATTGATTCACCCAGTCTCAATGCGCTCGATAACGCCACGAAGGTGCGGCCGGCGCAGGTCGCTAACACAGCTGTCAAGTTACCAAGCTCCACCCACTCAAGTGCATTGTGCGACGTCTCGCTCAGACTAGGACGTCAACTCCCATGACTTGTCCAGCCAATGAAGTCGTGACTTTCTTATGACTACGATCAAATCGGCCCAACTTGTACATCCGCATCCGCTTGCTTTAAATTATGCTGTACTAGGTTTTTCCAAGACTTCTGCTTTCTACCCACTCTTGTTGTGTTCTTCCTTCGGGGCTCACACGAGGCGTTAGTCAGACGGGAATATCGGAGGTTTTGGTCACCGTTATTACAGCGTACATCGACAGTTCGTGAGAAAATAAATAATGCCGTAGAGTGGCGCCGGCGCAAGTACCTTCTTGCCAAGTTTTTCATTCCGTTCGGATTGGCTCGCGTCTCGCCCACTCGCTTGAGGCTTCCGTACGACGATTCCAACTAGGTGTGCCTGTTTATGCATTGTGCGTTCGAATGCATAGCTTCGAGAAATTCGCGGCCTTTCTTGTATGGGCAAGAGCCAACAATGCGGGTTTCGATACATTTAAATTAGTGTTCAGTTTTCAATGTGTGCATGGCGACTTCGGACAAGTGATATCGCCCCTTTACCGCTCGTTGATGTTCGCGTAAGCGAGTGGAGGCTGATCTACCTGTCTGTCTGCGATAAACTGCATTGCTGCTGCCCCAACTGATCTTGTAGATGACTTCCTTTCTGTCCAAGTAGCCAACCCTATCCTAAGGGTTACGAGATGATTTCGTAGAGTTTTCATCGTTTTGTGCGCCACTTGTATCTGATACTTCCCAAGTGTCTTTCGACAAGTTCAGACACCTCAATATATGGAAGTGTTCGCCATCTTCTTGGATTGGGTACCTGATCTGGACAACCTACTTTCTTTCCTTTTTGCTTTGGCTGTTGTCGTCCAGTGCATCGACGCACGAAAGGTCTGGGGGAACTGTTTTTGAAAACAGTTTGACCAGGTTATTCAGTTTGGCTTGGTAGATTTCGGGGCTAGAAAAATGCACTCTTTTTGTGAGCAACAGGGTTGTTGCTCTCGTTATGTAGGATGATATCCGTGTGGGTTTTGTTGCAGTTAAATGATGTTTTGAATGTCCCGTCAGAATTACGCTGTAATAAAACGTCGAGGAATGGGAGATAACTGTACAACTGTACTACTGCTGTACTTTATTACAACAACTACTAATGTACTACTCAACCGCTATTACTTAAGAAACTAATTTCTTGAAAATTAGGCTTCATAAAGATGCGTCGGTAATAAGCGCCTGTCGCAGAGAAAGTTCTATCTTTTGTCCAGTTACACCATCCGTTGCCAAAAAAAGGGATTTGAATATCTCTAGAAGACCTCAAAAGCCTTTGTTCTTCAGAGATTCAAAGTTGACCCACTCCTACGACTGATTATTTTTCCAAAAATAGCAGATTCTGAAAGGCAGACATCACAAGAAGCTTAATTTCAAGATAAGACGTTTTTTTTGGTCGAACGAAGAAACTTTACTCAGTACATTTGTGACACTGGATCCCCGAGTCATCGTCAGACTTGGAACATTTTTCTTTTTACATTCTGTTTTGCAGACAAAGAAATACTTTTTTTTAGTTCTTGTTATTTTATAGGAGTGGATGCGGCAAGAGCCACAATGCTGCTATGGGAAGCGTTTTAATGGTCTCAAGCGTACCCTATTTCTATGCACTGGCTCACATACATGTCACTCCCCGTAAGACAAAATATCGATTTCATTCATTTTCTAAAATGCTTCAAAAAGCCTGGTTAAATATATTGTATAAAACCGTATTTTGAAAACTGCGTTATCCTATTAATAGACATTAACTATTGAACAGTTTATCGGTTGTTAAGTTTGACTGCTTTCCGCTTCTTTAGATGGGAATATTATTTTGAAACTTTTACAGAATAGGACTTCCAATGGTAATAAACTGCGGCGACGTTCAGGTCCTATTGGGCGTATATTCGTCAGGAATTTCAGTTTTTCAGGTAAAGGTTTGGCACTCGAGTTGCCAAGAATCAAGAATAAGTACAGTTAAATTCTTAATTGCTCCAATTTTGAATGCAACTGCGAAACAAATTAAAGCGATGGCATCGCAAAGATCATTGAGAGGTGTATGCAGGTTATACGCGGAAATCCCTTAGACTTGTTTTTGGCGGAAACATACTACATAGGTGAGCTGGCTAAAATGGTATCTAGGGCTCCTTTATATGTGGTACCATGTTATCTAAACATCAGTATCTTGTTCACCACAAGGTTGGGTTATGCACTGAAATCATTAGGTGTAAACTAATGAGAACTGTTTCCGTGAGTTCAAATATTTTGAATGCACACTGCTATTGTTATTATGCATTTAAGTGCAATGTTCTGCCTATTTGACACTCGTAGGTTATTAAGCTTTTCTTAATAAGGGTCACAGAATAGGTATATCTCAGGGAAAAGTCGCTCTAGTCCTGAATATGATGATTTATGCATTTCCATAGCTCGCTTTTCTTCAGTTAATGACTGCTCTATAAAAAATACGAAAGTTACTCAACATATACAGCAATATTTTATGAGCGCTAGAGCAGCTTTGCTCACTACGATCCCCGCCGGTCCCATAATGTCGAATCCTTGAACTCGGGATATCTGATATACTAGCTAAAAGGTCCAAGTTTGCCGACCCACTGTTATGTTGCCAGCAGCCTCTTACACTTCGCAGAACGGAAGCGAGAGGTAGAGATTAACCAAGAAGACAGGATTTGTCTGACACGGCAAGCAGAAATGAACAAAAAGAACAGAAGTGACATTGAACCGAGTAACCCACATTTTATTCCTTACCCGCCACCAAAATGACTAATCCAAAATTTACAGTTTATCGTAGACTTTTATTTTGCGCGCAAGCACAAAGGCCAAAGAGGAAGTGAGGAAACTAAGGAGCATGATTCCAAGAAGACATCTTCCAATTGTTATCAATTCTTCGTCAGCGGCATCCGCAACAATTTTAATGCAGTCCTAAAGCAAAATATAAAAGAAATAGCAGTAGTCCTTTCAATTTCACTGCGACGGAAAGACTGCTGCTGTAAATTGCATTAGATTTTATCGGTTCTCAAAAGTAAGGACTGTACAGTTGTAATTTTCCAAAGAAAAAATAAAGATGAAAAGAGCTCTTTTTTTCTTTTCAATTGATCGTTTTTGTCCCCTACATGGTGTGTCGTGCAGTTATTACCAACATCTGATCTTGCAGTAAGGACGTCAACCAAGCAAGAAAGTCAGGGCTGATTCAAAAATTCTCAAGCAGAGCTTAAACTATAAGGACTAAATTGAATATTCTTATCAGACTTCAGATGGCAGAAATATTTTCGACCAGGAAAAATACTGGCTTTGCACGTAGATAAGCAGGCAACCTTTAAAACCTCATTCAGCGCTCAAATAGGATCGTGATATTAGCGAGTGTATTGTCATTGGTAAGAATTACCAAGGATGAAGAATACTATTTGAACGCGACTCTCCCAAATTGCATTTAAAAACAATAACTTGAGTTTTCTAGGTGGCTTTAATGCAAAAATATCATGAAAAAACCAATCAATTATGCTTTACCGGTTTTTTCTTTCCTTCGCCTACCGTGTGGCCCATCTATTTTCAACAGACTATTTTACTTTTGCGTTGCACTGGAACTAAGCCTGGAAGTAAACAGCGTCATAAGTGTTAAATAAGAGAGAAAACAAAACCATAGAGGCTTCCATCCAGTCAATGATAGTTGTCCACTTTCCGCTTCTTCTGTACTTTAATTTACCTTCTTTTAGAGCCGCAAAAACGGGATCTTTAACCATTTTGTAAATCTAAGACGATGGTGTATTAGTTTGTTAGTGTGCAAAACAAACTAAAGCACATTCGATAATGGCAACTATCAAAAAGCCAAGTGCTACGAAACCCAGCAGAAGGACCATAATAGTGTACTGAATAGGTGCCGACTCGTGCGACCAATAAAACCAGCTCCACAGGAGCAAGTAAAGGATTAGATGCACATGGAGGTGATCTGAGTCAGTAACTTGTCCTTACCTTCCTCATGCAAGAATGGGTTAGCTGAGAATAGCAAACGAACTCTAGCTTCGGTACAATGTACGAACTTTAACAGTTATGTAGGCCTCCAACAGAGGCAAATTCTATTTCGCTGTTTAGTGCAAAGCGCTAGAAAAATTTGCTCAGCAGACACTATTGAAGAGGAACTCAAGAAAATCCAGAACTCACTCCGTGAGAACGGATATCCTGAGAGATTAATTACCGAGAATATGGCTGCCAAAGTAAAACAAAACCTACAACACTTACTGTGAAGAAAACCTTATTTCTCAAGGTGCCCTTTCTAGGACACGCGGCAGGTGAATTCCTGAAAAGACGCCCTGACGGGCAGCAATAGTTCAAGTACTATTCTCAAATAACCCGTTCTTGCATGCGGAAGGTAAGGACAAGTTAACAACTCAGATCACCTCCATGTGCATCTACTCCTTCACTTGCTCCTGTGGAGCTGGTTATATTGGTCGTACGAGTTGGCACCTATCCAAAGGAGTAAAGAAACACCTCCAACAATGGCTAAGGAAAGGTGAAGTCAATACCACCAGAATTATCATCAGCTCTATTGTAGCGTACATGGTGGATTCCGGACAACAGGTAGACCCCAACGAAGCCTTCAGGGTGATCTACAATGTCCCACCTAACTACCTATGTCACTGTGTCAGCCTCTAATAGCAACAGCAAAAGCAAC
Source organism: Ligula intestinalis (assembly GCA_036362985.1). Classification (NCBI taxonomy): domain Eukaryota; kingdom Metazoa; phylum Platyhelminthes; class Cestoda; order Diphyllobothriidea; family Diphyllobothriidae; genus Ligula; species Ligula intestinalis. The sequence continues at coordinate 58,820 of JAYGXS010000057.1, forward strand.
TGCTATCCATTTGAGAAAGCTGATTTAGTGCGCGCAAAAGAATCTGTTGCAATCTCCGCGCTTAGCATGGCCAACGGCTACCTAAAAACCGGCATTTTTCCGAGCCTCCTCACTCCCCTCTCCTCTTTATCCCTAATTGCCGCTTAATCAGCCGCTTGTTGCTACCCCAATTCCCTCGTCAATCCCTCTGACTTATTTGCTTGTTACGTTGAACATAATTTACTTACAATTTTACATGTTGCACTTAACCATCCTACCATAAAAAATTTAACGGACAAACGAAAATTTACTGAAAGTATACGTACGCTCGCCAATGGCTTTTCGGATTTTTGTGATGGGAATTTTTGCAACCTTAAAACAATCCAAAGACCTCTCGGTCTTAAAGGCACTGGTTGAAAAAATTGAGCGAATGGTCACGCGCTCAATTTTGTCAACCAGTGCATACGCAAACGAGAAAAGAAGCCAAGTCGGCCGGCCTAAACGTTTGGCGAGCTCTTCCGTACGTGAAGAATTTATCAGAAGCAGTCTGCCGTCTACTCACCCCACTTGGAGTTGGAGTTGCCCACAGGCTGGAAGCAACCATCAGGCGCCGGGTCATGAGGCCGAAAAACCCACTGCTACGGCAGGCAACGTCTGAAGTCGTTTACCGGATCTGTTATAGTTGTGGACAAAGCAACTACGTCGGAGAAACTGGGAGATTACTCCGGACGCAAATGGCCGAGCGTGCAGCGGCGGTGAGGGAGATTGACGCCAACTCCCAGGTTGCAGCTCAATCAATGGGACCCGACCGTATTTTCAAGTTTGCCGAGACCCAAATCCTCGCAAGAGGGGACAACCGCGTGAGCCGCGAGCTGCTCGAGTCATGGTTTTCAGGCCCCCTGTCCATCAACAAGCGCAACGATCTGGCGTTCCCATATGGTGTACTGAGAAATTTTCTGAGCAAGAGAATCAGTCACGTAGGAAGGACTCGAGGCAACGACAACTCTGATGACAGCGGGCATAATTGTCGCGCAATTACCAAACCTGCATCCGATGCGGACAAGAACGCTGCGGCAATTAATGAGCAATCACCGCACCAATTAAGACCTCAAGCGGTGACTACAAGAACTGACAATTATAGTACGCATGCGGGTGACCGCAGTGAACTATAAATACCGTGCAATCTGTGCATGTATCACCCCCTATCTGCGCATGTCTCAGACCTGTTTACGATTACCTATGACTAAGGATTCCCGATGGAATCCGAAGCGTCAGGCGAATAAAACTCGTGTTCCAGTGATCGCATCTTCATCTCCTAAAAATGGTAACGTTAAGTTTTCAACTTCAGAAAATATTTAAATTTATTGCTGTAATTTATAGCTGTTTTCTACGTCTCAGGAACTTGGGTATTATCGGGAAAATTTCATTTTTCTGAAAAAGCACTCAGTGTCTCTTATGCTTCTTTTAAAATTTAAATATGCCTACTGTTGTTCATTTTTATTTCTAAGCTTCCGCAAATGCATTCATGCCGGTATGCGAGAAATGATCGAACTTTTACAAAATTGGGTATTTTGCATGCATCACTCGCCATGCTGTAGTTGAGTTTAAATTTGTCATTTTAGTTTAATGTTTTTGGTTTTTTTATTTTTTTGGTTTTAGTTTGGTTTTGTTTCTTGTTTAGTTAGTTATGTTTTATTTTTATCATAATTATAAGGAACCCTTACCAATGTAAAATTCTCAAGCTACTTCTGAAGAAAGTAATTCTCATTCCCCTTTCGACCCTCTGTACTTTTACATAACAAATTACACTTTATTTAAACTGGTTTCACTACGGTTTGCATACATATCAACTGAGCCTATTATTTGAAGCGATGACCGTTAATGAAAAAAGAGGCAGAAGTTTCCTTCATAGTGGTCTTAACTACAATAAGCCCTGCGTTTTTGTTCCACGGGAACCATGAGAATGGGGTTTTTATGGGTGGCCATAACTGATGAACAAAAAATGAATTTGTAAAAATGCGTACAAAAAGTCGTTGAATTTTGTTGAAATAGTTTGATTCGGTGGCTATATAGCGACGGCGTTCGGCGCGAAAATCGAAAAAAGGCATAAATAAAACATCGTGCTAGAACCGAGCTCGAATCGTTGTCAACAAACCTGGAAATGTGGAGTTTTATACCAAAAACATTCCTTTTTCCTAAAACACAGTAATAACGGACTTTTTTGAAGAACTTTTGTAATATTATGTGTTAATGATTAACCATAACCATAACCCTAACCCTTACCCTAACCCAAACCAAACCCTATCCTTAACCCTCACCCTTACCCTAACCCTTACCCAAACCTAACCCTCTCCCTAACGCTTACTCTAACCCTTACCCTTACAGGAATTTACTGAGTCGGCATGTAAATATCAATAAAAACATTTGTGCGCTACCAAGGAAATTAATGCCAACAAAGAGACAATTTTTGAACACATGGGCAGTGTTTTCTAGTAGAATCCCATTTGGTACTGTCCACTGACAATAAGGAATACTTAATACTACCATGGTAATTGGTGAGAAGCAAGATAACTTCTTTGGCGCACTGTTAACAACCATGAAATGCTGAACCGTTCTTGCTATTGGGTACTCTCTACGCTATGGTCGAATTATTAAAACTTGCATTTTTCTGAAAATCATTTAGGATATGAAAAGTTTGGTGCGGCAAATTGGCATATCTATGTGAATTCCCTACCGTTCCAGAAAGTTAAAAGGTCACAAAAAAGTTAATGTACAATATATAGAAGACAAACTTACAAAAAAGAGGATATTGCAAGCGACAATACCGAACTTCATGATTTTTGCAGTCGTTGACCACCCCGCCATTATTAAAAATGTTCACACTAACAAAGGATTTGGGTATTTTCCTGAGTCTTCTTTTATATAAGCCTTCTGAGGCAGACATGGATTGGTTTGTGCAACGGAAAAGGCGTAAACCGTTGGAGACCGACCCAGGCAGTAGCGTCTAAAATGGTTTGGAAGCGGAGGAAATGTCAATCATGTCTATGTGAATACTTTTGACTGAAGCCAGGGTAGGAATACCAAGTTAGTGTGTAGAAACACCTACGCGAACTTGTTGTTCACCAAATCCTGAGAGGCAGATCTCGTACCGAAAAGTGGGTTAGGGTGGATACAGACCAGTTCGTCCTTCTGTGTGTATAATCTCTCTCGTTTCTGCTTCTGTTTTGCTAATGTCTCTGCTGAAGGATTAGCTACGGATTTTGAAACGTCAGACGAATTAAACTCCTGTCCAGCGATCGCATCCTTTCTTTTTCTTCTCAATCTGCAGTTTATCGTTTTTTGCTCGAACATATCTCCTCACACTTGCCTTTGCCTAGTAAGATGGTGACTTTATGATCAAATTTGAATTGAGACAAGTGAATTCGGACGCATGTGTATTTTGTTTTAATCCAAAGGAAACATCGAGTGACTTCAGGTATATGAGGTCTAGTGGATTGCTTAACACATGGAGGGAGACTGATGTAGTCTGCAGTGGCCAATCAGCGCCCACACCAGACAACTATTGATTTTTCACACGTTAAAACTTTTGTCTTGTACACACGCCATAACTAGCCCCCCATTTGTCGCTGTTTCCTATCTCTGACGATGGACTTCTATGGGAGTTCGAAAGCTCAGACTAATAAAACTATAATTGCGGCTCTCGACACAGCTTCGTCTTCTCAATCTATACATGTACCTGGGATACGAACCTTTGCCTCAGTTCATTAATACGTCTTTTTAACTACAGAGTTGCTACGGGACGACATTTTAGTTCAGGTATGTCTAAAAATAATTTGCCGTTCTATGTGAGGGTCTGGTTGGCTCAATATGTAGCTGTCAACAGCAAAACGGTTCAGAAGATCGATTAAGCAACAAAGAAGATAATATTTTAGGATAGAAGCAATAAAAACGGGTTGTATAAAAACCCGGACACGGTTAAATGAGCTATGAATAAGTGTATTAATTCAAAGGCGAAAATTAACTTCAGTTTTTGCCCAAAAATTTGGACAAATTAACAAAGTGGTTCCTAATTTTATGTTTCAGCACCTAGTGAATGAAAGTCAAAATAGGAGGACTAAAATAACATTTGCGTTATAGTTATCCTCCGTGGGGCCAATCCAGTTGATCATTCGCAATCTCTCAACAAAACATCAGTGAGTGATTTCCTTTTCTGTTTGTTTGAATAAACGGCACAGAATTTCTTATTCAAACAATTTAGGCGTAAAGAAAGCCTGGGTAACTGCTGTCCTCTTAGCTTCAGCGATCAGTCGTGACCAGCTACAGAAGGGGGAAATAAGAAGTAAACACAGTTCTAGTTTTTCGACATTTCGTATTCCCACGCGAACCCAGACAAGCCTCATGAACACACATGGATGCAGTTTTCCTTCAAACGCATTCCAATTCTTATTAGCAACTGAGTCATTAATTGCCATAATTCATTGACCGTTGTAGCTTCCAGGCGTGATGCGTACTCGACCGTTTGGCTGACAGAGATTGCGACTTGCAGTGATGTGCAAACACAACCTCAATTTAACTGTCCTTGCAATTCACTGCCAGCCAAATCCCCGGATCTCCCCGTCGAAATTCCGGAGAGATAGGGGGTGATCCAGGGGTGAGAACAGGGTTTTTAACCCGCATATTCCCGTCGTCACCCCCGGCTCTCCCCGTCGAAATTCTGGGGAGTGAATGCATATTATCAAATTATCCCTAAAAATAATTTAAAGTGTCACCTAAAAAAGCACTCTGATTTCAAAATAGTCACAACAAAATGAGTTTTATTGCCTTTTGGGCCCGGCAACAACATTCTGGAAATTTCGGGTTACGGAATAATACATATTCCTTATTCGGAGTTTTGGCTGATTTTCTTAATCTGAGTTGACCCGATTGTGAAGAAAGCTCGAAGCGTTTGGCGGGATTTAAACCCACGCATCAAAGAAGGCCTTTCCCGGAGGCTAATATTCTAACAGCTAAGCTACAAATGCCCCACCTCGTGGCATGAATTTAATTTAATCTGATGCGCGGGTTCAAATCCCGCCAAATGCATCGATTTTTTTTCACAAATGGGTCAACTCATATTAAGAAAATCTGCCAAAACTCTTACTAATAAAGTCAGCCTAGTCGTCATTGTGGTGGATTCTAGATGATTCCGCATTGGTGGATTCCACATGGGCGGTAAAAGTGGGCGGGTAATATCGACCCAAGTGTGATTACATTCATAGCGCGAGGCGGGGCGTTTGTAGCTTAGTGGTTAGAGCATTGGCCTCTGGCAAAGGCCTTCTCTGATGCGCGAGTTCAAATCCCACCAAACGCCTCGAGTTTTTTCACAATTAGTCAACTCACATATTCCTTAAACATCAACACTGGATACACCCGCATCCCCCTGTCGTCACTCCCGCCCAGTTTTGGGCGTTGCTGGCAGGGTTTACGCAGAGCATCGTGGAATGACCACCCATAAAAGTAAGTCAGCTAAAGCCTCCCAAGTAGCAGAATATTACAAATGATAAAGTTGATGCTGAAACGCCCTTCCACAGCAAACTGGCATGCCAAGAGCAGAAGTTTTCATTTTGCCACGTATAACCTTACATGTTTCTGAATTATTACAGAGCTGCTACGGGACAAACTTTTAAGTCAGGTATAAATAAAAATAATGTACCGGTATATGTTACTGCCTGATTAGCTCAATATACAGCTGTTAACAGCAAAACGTATCAGAAGCTCAATTAAGCAACAAATGAGATAATACTTTAGGATGGGAAGAATAAAAACAATTTTCTGTGAGCGTCTGGACACTGATTAGTAAAATCACCCCTAAAAAATATTACTTTTGCTGCTGCACTTTAAGCGTAAAAATAAACCTCAGCTTGCCTCAGAAAGAAAGAAAGAAAAACTTCCTTCATTTTAAAAATAGCATCCACAATTTCAGCACAGATTGTTTCGATTCACCGAGATCCCATGATCGATTAAGCAACTACGCAGAAATCTAGAGGTTTACAAAAAATATATAGGCCCGAAAATGAAGAAAAAATGGATGAAGTAGTTACTTTATGCGAAACATCTTCTTCTTTATAATTCGATGAATCAATTAGCCAAACCTCTTTTGAAAGAAAGTTCGAAAGAAAATCGGCAACAGTAGTCTTTCTCGTTAATCCCTACTCCTAGCATGTTTTCCTACGAAAACGATGGTTATAGGGTTATAAGGGTGAGGAAATAGCACACGCAGTGGGATGTACTTTAAAAACTGCTAAATGCATTTTATTTTACTGTAGGCAGAAGTGCTGTTGATTTATATCTGTAGATTGTCCTAATCTGTATTATCGTATAACGTATCGCGGAAAAACCCAATTATAAAATTGCAGGTTTCTTAAAATTCCCGGAAAATTGAAATGGTGGTTAGGAGATCGTCTACTTTCAACTTAATTGAGGTCCAACTTACCTTAATGGAGTTCGATTAGTATAGTTCGCGGCACGAAGCGCCGTGCACATCTTCAATTTATATGCAGAACAACTTACTCCCAGCGGCTGAGGGGAACATCTTCGACTGCATTTTTTCACTTTACACTTACTTCCAAAAACCTCCTTCTCGGCCTATCCTATTTCCCATTTCCGAAAATCCCATAACCACCGTGTTTGCATGACAAAATGCTGGGACTAGAGGGTATATGAAGGAGACTACATAAGCTTCTTTTGCAAGAAAAACGTTATAATAACAAAATTTGACCTTAGACAGCAAAATGGAAAACCTAAGCTACTTCTCTCTTCTTCGCTTCAGCTGTTGTTCGTGATCAGCTTCAGAGGAAGGAGTCCAATGGAACAACATTTCTGTTGGTTTGATCTTTCAGATTCCCATCTGAATCCAGCCTTAGGGACAGTTGCAGATAACGGGAATTAATGCACCTGGATGTCCTTTTTCTAATCTGAAGTTGACTTGCGAACGCATTTCTATTCTTATTAACAGCTTAGTCATTCGTTTTCATAATTCATTAACCATTGTTGATTTTTGGCGTGATGCGTGGTCGACCATTTGGCCAACTGATGCTGTCACTGACATTTGTCTTCAAACGCAACCGCAGTTAAACTGCCTTCGTATATTACGCAGATCGTTGTGCCATGATCACGCCGAACAGTTAGTTGGCATGGGCCATCTCACCCCCCCCCCCCCCCCAATAGCAGAGTGTTGCTAGTGACAATGGTGATTTTAAAACGCCCTTCAGTAACCAAATGACGTGTCAAGATAAGACTATTTACTTTTGCCAGGAACTTTCCTCTGCAAAATCTTCGCCTTCATATAACTCCTTTTATGGGAAAAGGCTCACTTACTGAAAGTAAAGGGCGTCAACCACGTAGGATTGATTCAAATTTAAATGGCCTCAAAGTGTGTTTAGATATGTAATAGTAGCCAATCAGGTCTATGCAATGGTCTATTTGAGGGCTTAGATTTGTTTGTATGGGTTCAAGTAAGCCACGGCTCCGGTTCACTTGAGGTGAACATGACATACAAAGGACGGTTGCAAATTACAAGAGCCATGAAACAGTTTATCTCGCAGCTTCACGTGCGATTCTAGATAAGGTAGAATAACTTGTTGAAATGACCACTTATCAAACTTAAAATAAATGCAAGCACTGTTTAAAGCATTCCGTGGTGTCAGCCATGAGGTACGCGATCTTATAGTGCAAAGTCTTCCTCCAGTGGCTTTATAATCTTTTGTTCTTTGTTTCTGTCATGCTCAATTTCAGTTGCCTTGATGCTATCGAAAAATTGCCTTCTGAAAAGCCCTTTTCACAAAATGATTTTTTCAAATAGGTGACATGTAGCGTTATTGCCGGCGCCAAGCCCGCAAACCGTCACATGATTTCGCTCCTCTACCTCCTTCTCAAACAGCCAATCACAGGTGCCGTAGACTTCCATTGGCCAAGCAAAATGTTGTGCATGTTAGTGCTGATTTTAAAACGACCTTCAGTACCTATCTGACATGCCAAGACAATAAAAATCATTTTTTCGAAGTACTTTTATTCACACACAGTTTTCTTCTTCATATAACTGCTTTTACGGAAAAAGCTTAACTTGCTGAAAGAAAATTGCGCCAACCCTGTAGTATCGATTTGGACTTAGACTGGGTCCAAGTATTCTTAGGTTTATAAGAGTAGCCAATCAAGTTTATGCACGTCTTCTATATTTGGGACAGATTATGAATACCTGTAGAACCCTAGTGAAATTCTTGGCCAACTTGTTTCTGCAGTACTGGTTAAATAACCACGGTCTCGATAGCCTTTTGGGCAACAGGCCATTCAAACCTTTCTTCCTGCTTCTTTTGTTGAATTGGGTCTGAAGCTAGTGTAACAAATGCCTTAAAATTTATGTTTGCTTTGATTGGGGGAGGGGGGTCAGATAAACACGATAAACTGCTTTAGATTTCTCGGCATGGATTCAAGTGAGCAACGGCACCGGTTCACTTGAGGCGAACCTGGCGCACAAATGATCTTCATGTGTTCGCAAATTGCAAGATTTTAAACTAATTTATCTTGCAACAGTTCATCAGGTCCTAGATAAGGTAAACAAACGTGATAGAATGACAATTCATCAAACGTTTAATAAATACAAGCATAGTATTAAACGTTCAGCGATGTCAGCAGTGCGTTGAGCAGTCTTATAATGCAACGTTGTGTCTGCAGTGCCTTCATACTGATTTTTTTCTCTTGCTGCTATGCTCCATCTCAGTTTAATTAGAATAATTGATAATTAAAGGTTCTAAGCAGAACTCTTTTTGCAAGATGATTTTTTCACATAGATGACATGTGGTTGAGCACATAATCTTCAACACTTTAGCTTGTTTCATAACCAGTCTGTGCTTGAAGTCTAGCATTTGTCGGACTATAAAATTATATTGCTATTTAAATATGAAAATGGGCACGTTGGGTCAAATTTATAATGTTCCTAACGTTTTAAGTGCTTTGAAAAGGACAAGTTGTCCAACCTATTGGACGGTCCACAATATATAAACTATGTCTTATAGAGTTATTTTCATTCTCAGTTTATCAAAGCCGAACTCTAAATGTTACAAAATAATGAAGCTGCCTTTCTTTAAGTAAATTACGTTTATTCCCTTAGCAGGTTTTAAAAAAATCTTTTTCACCTAGGTGACATGTAGCGTTATCTTCGACGCCAAGCCCGCAAACCGTCACGTGATTTCGCTCCTCTGCCTCCTTCTGGGACAGCCAATCACAGGTGCCGTAGACTGCTATTGGTAAGGCAGTTGATCAAGCGGCCAGTGGAGTTTTTTCGTTTACGCCCATAGCACACTACCAGACAGACGCTCGCGCGGGGATATGATCTTGCCACCCGTCGGGGCTTCAGACCACCACTGAGTTCCTTTACATTAGAAACAACTTTTATTGGTCTTACCACTTCTTTCTGTACGGAACTGGGTGCGATACTTGTAGTCTTCTGAGCACCCGCACGGCTTAGACCCATAGAGCGTAACGCATGATTTCAATTTTTTTCCTTTTATATAACTTATCTGTTTGTGTCAAAGCTGTTTTCTGTGGGACTATGTATTTAGGTTGCTATTTGAAAATAAAAACTTACTAATTGAGTGAGATTTATAATATTGTTTCTGTTTGTAAATTGTCTAAGTGGTAAGTTAACCAAGCACTTCAATGTTCAACAATACGATAAATATGTTTTGCAGAGTCATTTTCCTTCCAAAATTCCAGGCGTGGAACCTTAAGCGTTATCATATCAAGTTGTTGCCTTGCTGTCACAAGAATTAATCCCATCTCCTTTCTCTGGGTAAGTCCATTTATCATTCGGACAGGGGAATAGTTAGTATCCCCCTGTCATAGAGGCTTTCAAGGACAAGCGTACTTTGTGAACTCACGTGAGATTAGAAAAGCGTTAAAGACAGTGGCCAAAGTTTTCCAGGAAACTAAAAGTGCCATTGATTATATGTCTTTGCATACGTTAACAGATAGTGCTGCCTTTAATTGTGCTTCAAGTTTTCAGACACACGGGTATCCCATAA
>JAYGXS010000058.1:0-21467 GCA_036362985.1 Ligula intestinalis
GCAGTGAGACCTCACCCTTAAAAACCCTTTTACCACCATTCGCGTTTAACACGATCCTGGGGTTAGTGGCGGCTAGGGGGGATAACATAACCTCCAGTTGGATGAACAGGTTCTACAGTATCAACGTAAGATGGTACGGAACTGTTGTCGGCCAGCAGCACTCACTGTCGATCGTGCAATCGCGGTCGGTGATGGCAAACACCGGAAATACCAAAAACAGGCTCATGGTTGCAATGATCAGTTATTCGCTGTCGTTCTCGTTGAGATTAAGTAACGGCAAATCTTAAATTTGGCCAAATCAAATATGCAAAAGCACATCAAAAAGAACGACTGAACTGCTTCCTGGAACTTTCATATTCAATTTTATTGGCAACGACTGATAAGTTGACATGGAAAACGGGACAGTGTTTTAGTTGATGGAAGAGCCACAGCTGTTACAGCTGCTTTATTAGCCTACAACAGTCAAACAATCAAAACTCCTGGTAGTGTGAGAAGTCATCATCAATTCCTAAATGCATAGGTGCAGTCGGTAAACATTGAGTGTGGACAGTATACCAAGAAAAGCACATTATAATAAGGTTGACCAAACTAGGTTGCCTTATGAAAGGAGAGTAAATGCCTGAGACCGAATTCAATAACTTGTAAAAGACTGCCACGGAATAGTTTTATCGGAAAACTATAGTAAATTGTGAAAAGATCTTAAGTTTTCTTGGAATGCGCGAAGGCCCTATTTAGGCAAGGCATAAGTGCCGCGATACCAACCAGTTACGTCATTTATCGAGCTTCACAAGCTCAGTGATATGCCTTACTCTGAACTCTACTAGCCAAAATTTGAAATATACTGTGTCTCTAGACAGCTCCGTATTGACCAAGTAAGTTTCTTAGCGTATCTGCATCTCAAATTTAAAGTCCAGTAAGACTACCACACAGTGCGCCGTTGACTGTCGAACAGTTTTAATCAGGAAGGATGAACAGGTACGTCTTGCAGCACAAAAAAGCTTAGCACCTCGAGGATGTTAGCAGATGAGGTCAGAAGCCACGGCAAAGGCAGAATGCTCAGAAATTCCACCTAAGCTCCACCGTTTCCTTCTGTTCCTTTTCCGCATACACACACGAATATTCCGCGGGCATTTTGGACGGTATCTACTGTGCGGCGCAGGTGGGCGCAGGGATGGGAAATTGCATGTGAATCAACTTATAGTGATAGTATATTGATGCTGAAGAGAGTTAATTCGACGGCTAAACGCATTTTCTCCACTATAAACTATCTGATAATGCGCTTGAACCTATCACGGTGCGCTAAAAGCCGCTGTCAACTTACGGTATAACTCGGATCACGCAGTCAGTCCAGTGTGTGTCTTGTTGTGTGGAGCGGCTGACTGGCAGTCTGGGAGTCAGGTTGCAATAGCTCCTTCTTAATGTGGCCATTATTGTACTCCCACGCAGCTGTAATCGGAGCCGTATGGTGCGGCACACATAGGAGCGGCTTCGACCGCACCAACAACCCGCTCCCGATCTCACCCCCGGTCTTCTTAACTCTGTCTTGACCGCGGGCACAGGCGATTGAGGGAAGAGAGAGAGAGAGTGCGGTAGATGCAGCACAAGTCTACTATCACTTAAAGCGCTTGACGCGTAAGTCACCGTCCCTGCACCACCACGCTGCGGAGCATACGCTGGACAGTATCGAACTCGACCGTCGAATAGATATTACATTAGTGATGCATCTACTGTACTTTCTCCGCTCTCACCCAATTGAACCCGTTGTCATGACTGGCACTGTTATAACGGTGGCCAAAGCTGCGTTATCACCGTCTACGTGACACTTGGTGCAAGTCCCCAAAGGAAGAACACGACAAGAAGTGTGCAGAAGCGGGAATCTTCGAGAAACCTAGTACAGCATAATTAAAGCTAGCGAACGCGTATGTACAAGGTTGGACCAGTTATATGGTGGTCATAAAAAAGGCATGACTTCATTGGTTGGGTGAGTCATGAGAGTTGGCATGTTAGTCTACCGCTTGGCAGAAGCTGGGCGCAGCGTCAGACAATGCACTTTGTGTGTATGGGCAAACCGGTTGTCTGGCTTGTGTTGGAGTCCTGCGCCGGCCGCGCTGTGCGCATCCTTACATGCATTCTGCGTGGGTGGGCCGGTGGTCTCGCCTCGTTAGGGCGGCGTGCACTTTGAGTTAAGCCACGCCCTAACAGACACAAACAGACCGGAGGGGAGATGGGATGCAGGGGTCTGGCGTGGCATCAGCCTGTACTCAGGCGTGTCCCGACAATTTGTGGTACCCGTTAGAGGTGGGTATGTGGCGGTGGGCCATTATTTCTCCCCACTTCGTTCTGCAATGCCCGCACCCCCCAACGTCATTTTTCATTCCACTTGGTGACCCGAAGACCACCACTAGACCGACTTTCACTCAAAGACATACGTGCGCACACACGCCCGCACATGCGTGCCCGAGTAATCACGGTTCCCAAAGGACCATCTCACACACCACCCCTTTGGCCAACGCAGCAGGGGGCCTTCGCAGGCAACATCTACTCGGGCAACTTGCAACACCAATAGCAAACCACTTGAACTTGCTTCACACATACTAAAGCAACCGTCATCACCCCACACAGCACACAGTCAACACTCTCGGGCCTGGCTAGACGCAGTCAGGACCAGCCCTGGCTTCGCCAGTAACCGCTGCCACCGGAGACTGCCACTGGGAGTTCTGTATGCAATAAACCACACGTTCTGGTGACTCTTGCCTTTTACCTCCAGCCTGGGATTCGACCTGATTATTGTAGTGATCTAGGCTCAATCACCACTTAGACCCCTACAGGTATTCCCAATAACGCCTGCCGTGCCCTGATATAGTCCAACAATTCTTCCACATGTCTCACTGTACAGACACAAGACAGTTCGATCCAGTGATTTTGATAAGGTCCATCCCGTGCTTCAGCAAAATAAGGACAAACTTGTTGACTTACGCGTGGATTAGATTTGAGTGATAGGGGACTTGCGTTGCATCTACCGAACTATCCCTCTCATCTGAGCCTGGTGTCATGACCAAGTCAAGAAGACCGGAGGCGAGAGAGGGTCCAAAGCATACACCCATAGTTTGTGTCTAATTAAAGACTGGAAAAACCGTTCGACATACATAAAAGTCATAAGCCAGCTGTACATAAAGTCGGTGACACTCGCGCATCCGACGAGGACCTTCTGCTGAGCACATGTGATCGTGCATCGTAGCAATGCGATTTACCAGGCAGTTCACGGGAGACCATGTTCCCATCACGTTTCGGAGCTGAACTTAAGGTCCTCCCAAGCAGTGTCATGGTGACTGGTAGAAGGGAGTACGGAGATTGCGATTACCAGTTCTGGCCTATTAGCCATTTTTAACTATCCATCCTCAACTCCGGATAAAGACACCATGAGAATAAAACCCCAACCCTTGCAATTGAGCCCCTGTTATCCAAACATTGGATTGGGTATGGCTGGTTAGCGAGGGTTAATGAGTCAGAAATGGCAACGCCAGTCCGCCTTGCCCTGCACTAAAGCCAAGTCTACCCAACAGCCAATTCATGATTTGACACAAACAGGCTACTCGTTTGATTTAAGTAGCCATAATTATCTATTATTCGAATGACGCCTTGCGATGGTGGCCTTATTGCCTACAATTTATATACAGTTCAGTCCTCGAATTTTTTTATTGCAAATCCCAGATATATTTATTGAGGGAAACAGCCAAGGATTCCAAATATACGGAATCAACGCTGGGTCATGAGGAACTGGAGCTCGAACTCTGAAGCTCTCGTCACTGGACATTTGGTACCGACGCTATTTTATTTAGCTGTGCGGCCGCATCTTTCCGGTTGCGATCGGCAATACTAAAACACGCATCGAAGTGTCATTCACCAATTTATTCTTTTTGCGAGGCGTAATAAGCGCCATCCCCTCTTGAACAACATTGCACTTTGACGAAGTAATTCCTCCCATTCGAAAATGAAGCAAGAAATTGTGGTTCGTGGTGAAAACATGAATATTTTATTCTGCAGAAGTAGTAACTACGCGATTATTCATGTCCGATAGATGCAAACTTTACCTTACAGTGTCATTTGTAAAGTTAAATCGAGTGAGACTGAAAAAACTGGCTACTTTATCATTAGAAGCAGTCTCGATAGAAAAAAGGTGGCCCCTAGCCACTGGGACCTACGGTTCAGTGTAAGAAGATCCAAGCGGCGCGCAAGCCGTGACCTTCATCCCAATGCCTTGTGCAAAGCTGATCAGTTCATTATTTAGGAAGTATGGATGACTTTCAACCTGCAGAACCGCCGGTGGGATGGAACAACATCCAAGCACCCGTCGAATCTGATCCTCATTGAAATTGGAAAGACCGATGGAACGCACAAGGCCCATTTGTACCAGTTGTTCCATGGCCTAAAATTTGGGGCTGACTGTCAGTACCATATACTATTACCCCTAGATTTCCTTCAAACAGTACAAAGCGGTTTGTCACATTATGGCTACAGATAATGCTTGATCCATCAAGACGACTGTGCTTAAATCCCAGTCTCAAAATATTCTCTTGGTGAACGTGCAACTGCCTAGTGCTTTTCGGTACAATCGTTTGTAAAAAGCGGGCCTGCTCAGCATCCGTGCTCCTCACTTATGCTACATGTTTAGCTATTAACGAAAATTCGAGACTATCGGATATGAGCTCAGAAACAGTTCATCTATGCGTGCCACTCATGACCAGAAAACAAAAGTTTCTCGAAAACACGAAAAAAAAACGATTCTCCAATGTCATCACTCACCTCCCATGTTTCCTCAATAGGCACGGAATCGTACTCGGGCTCACCGTTGGGTTGACGAACTCCTGACTGAAAAGTTATATTTTGCATTAAGTATTTGTTATTTAGTATGCTACTTTCAGAGACACCGGCCAGTTGATCATATATAGGTCCAGGTATTCTAAGTTAAGGGATCGAAGTGAACGAATACAGTTTTCTCGCACAAGTGGTTTCTTGTGGAAAGTGCACCAAAGCTAGAGCAGAATTCTCGGTCAGGAAGCATGCAAACCTTTGAGGTGACAAAGAGTTTACGACGCGGAAAGCCCTCAGTCACTATTTGGTTCTTCAAAGCTACACCAACAGCAAACTCGTTGCCGTGCGAAAATGCGCAATCAATGTGCCGATATCCCGCATTGATGGCCATTGTGACCGCCTTAGAGACTTCGGTTGCTGAAGCCTGGAGCACATAAAGAAAATCGAGTCATTATTTGAACAGCTGTTTATTTTACTTTATGAAAATTATCGTGCCGCAGAAGGAAATTAAATAAACTCACGGAAAAGTGCAACAAATAAGTTCGTTATCTTTTCGGTCTAAAATTATTAACTTTTACCATACGTGAATTAAATTCCGTCAAAATAAATTATCTTTGTATGCAGAATCCAAAAACGCCCTAAACCTGCTTATAAAAATTTCGAATCCAAAATGTATGAAATATTTGTATATTTTTTAAAATTTCACTGTTTGTTTAGATACACGGTTGAGGCTGAAAACCGTGCGATACGGGCGTCGAAACAAAAGATACTGATCCATCACTACTACAACCAGTCTTTGACTAAGTTAGGGATCATGAGCAAAACTCAGTTGCCGAAATAAAAGTTTATGTTTCGGACTTTTTTCAACTTCGAAAGTGGCATTGAGATAGGGATAAAAGTAGGATTATTCGATCAAGATTAATATCGTTTAACTCCAGCCCCTAATAAATCCTCGACTTATCGGCGGTATACAAGTGTGATTTGCTGTTAGCCGACTTACATATTTGGAGGGCTTATGAAAGGTTCCCACAGAAATAGCCCGTTTTTATGTGCGAAATCGCCTTAAATCATTCGGCCTAAAACGTACGTTGGAAAACTTCGGTGCTGGCCATTATTTTCGCAGCACATAAATTATCCTCCTTTTCATAGACAATGAATATTAAACAAGGATGAATCTCTTGTATACATAGGTTTCCTTTTACAACCAAAAAGACAGTACCAAGAGATACACCGAGCACACAGGTCAAGCAGTTAATCTTTTGTTGTCTCTGAAACTATCTGAAAACTTACTATAGAGTTAAAAATATTAGGATCCAGCTCTCGAGCTTTAAAGCGTGGGTTCTAGGTTCTGCTGATGTGGACAATATGGCTATATTTGGCAGACGGTTCCTCAAGGGATGCTTCGGCTTTGGCATATGGAACATATCTCGCATGATTAACGTAAACATCGAAACGTACCCTGCGCAACATGATTCCCATTTCAGTTTAATCAATATTTCCTTGTGCCTACTCAAAAAGAAGCTCTATCGTGACGTGCCCTGTCATCACATCGACATAGAGGAAGTCTGCAAACTCAATCACAGTATTGTGTATGCGAAAAATTCGCTAATACTTCATAGCTTTAGCTACTTAGGTCACCAAGATATAGCTTTTTGTTAATCATAAAAACTCTGGTAATGTAGAGTTTTGCGTTGGGCGGTTTGAAGACCGTCGGCCAATCAGATAACGAAAAGTTACATCACCAGATATGTTAATGGTTAACGATAAACTATGCCTAGGTTATTATACATTTTTAATATTTTATCCATAGAGGGTAGGAAACGGAGCCGTAAAGACCCCTTTTTGCCGCCACCACACATATGAGAGTTTTCAGGTCAGACCAACCCCGCCAAGGCAGGGGCCCTCTCGTGAATGGTAAACATCACGATTCAAATAATTCATCGTATTTTTTTCTTAAACCCGGCAACCGTGTCACCAGCAACAACATCGGGGGAGGAGATCGTTCCATGCTCTCACGGTGCGCCTTGAGACAACAGATGTACGAGAGGCTACTTGTCCGTTCTACCAATAACTTAAAGCAATGTTCGCGCGTAGGCATATCGACGGCCAATTGGAAATACAGTGCGCGTTTCGAGATATAAACGCTAACGCTCACTTAATACATAATGATGTGGTCGCCTATGGAGTGTCAAAATTCGAAGGTAAACAGGTTCAGCGTTTTACAACGCTCCGGATATAACAGCCCCCTCAATTCAAGTACCATTTTGACCCCAGCTATTGTACATATTCGATATCTGCCATCTCGATCTTTGCACACGTTAAGCAAGCTGACGATCCACATTCGATTATCTGGCAGATGAACATGAACATGAGCTTAGGAAAAAACTGCATGAACCAGAACATTAAAGGTCTTTTGACCATCCAGAGTAGTACCAGACCTTTGCGGGTTGCCAAAATTGATTGTTCTCGTGCTCCGAGGTCGTCCTGTGTGATAACGCCCAAGTCACGAGTACTCCTTCTAGCGACTTATATCGCGTTTTCCATTGTATTTGGCCAGTGGTTCCGGTTTCTTTCATTTATCATCAAGTGTGATTCATTCACGTTTCCCCTGGGGTACGCTACTGTGAGCCTCAAAGGCAGAGAAACGCTCTCCACCAAACATGACCCGGCATTGTCTAAGGAATAGGTATCGTTTGATCCATTTCACTATCGCTTTTTGAATGGTCATATTACTGAGTTTGGCCAAAAGCAGCACGTGATCGACTTTATCAAATGCCATGCCAAGATCGATTAAAGCCAAATGTACTGGCAGTCGTTTTTGTTTGGCTTCGCGTCAAGTTTAGCGTACCACTATGGGGCTAATAATATACGATTTGCCTTTGATAAAGCCGTGTTGTTCGATCTGTAAGATTGCGGCTGGCCTAAGGTGGGCATCTATTTCGCGACAGATGAAGTCCTCTAGCACTTTCACAAACACTAAAGTCAGGCTGACTGGTCGATAATTCTGGCGAAGAAAACGGTCGCCGCTTTTATACCTCGGATCTATCAGACTCTGCTTCCAGTCGTTTGGTACGTTTGCAGTGGCTAGCGTACAAAGAAACAGCTCTCAGACGCTCGGTGAGATTATGAAAGCAAGCTCACGAATAACCATCGGATTAAAATTTTTGGATCCAGCGACCTAAGTAGGTATCAAGTTACTTAATGCATTTTAAATATCTTTGATGGAAATTATTATGTCGCTTTCAGTTCGGTCAGGAATATCGAAATCTAGAAGTTGGTGGTTATTAGAATGTGGAGTATTGCTGAGCTAGGAGTTAGGCCTATATTCTTCGAAAAAAGAACAGGCTGAAGTTTAACGTCCTGTGGAGATCTTGCACCCGAACTGCATATAGGCACTCAGTTATTACTGCAGTTATGTATGTTGATCAGATCAAGATAGATTTACTGACCCCTTTTGTTCCAAGTCCAATCGATGGCATATATGCTCCATTAAATAATGTCTGTCGTTTCATTATTAACTTTCGTCTTCTTCTTGCCTTCCGATAAGCGAAGTCAACCTAATGTTCGTTTGGTGTGTTCTTCAAGGCGCGATAAAAAGACACGTTTTAGAATTCAGCGGTATTATTGCGGTTGGTCAAACTAGCTGCATTAAAAGTTTGGAGACGTTCACGTGGCTGAAATTAAATTTGGTATCGTTGATGCTTTGATTGAATTTTTTTCTGCATTTTCTGTAAAATTAACAAAAGTAGCATTCTAATCGTGTAGTTAAGGGAATTAGAAAAAAAATAGTTGCGGGAGCGAAGGTTGGAGCCAAGAGAAAGAGGCTACGTTGCGAGATGCCATTCATCAGGTATATAAAAACGGGTTCACTGGTACGAGAGATACGGCTCATTGGTGAGTAGCTGCCCCTTTTCCTGAGGCAACATAAGCTTAAACTTTAGGGTGCATGCTTTTGATGAAAATTTGTGTGAAGCTTCTTCTCTTTAAGTAGCTCAACCCAGTGAAATCGCCCTATTTAATTTTCGAGAATTTGATTTCTTCGACGAAACGTTTTTGGACTGAACTGCTTACTCAATGCCTGCACCTTTGTGCCGAAACATGCTTTCGCGAACTCCATGGAATATTATCTCAGTGTTGGTAATGTCAAAATTTCTTAACCTTACTGATTTGAATGACTGCTTGGGAAATATCGGTTTTGAAAGGGGGACTGTTGTGGGGCCTCAAAATATTTACATCATCACAATAAGGTCCTTTGTAAAAAAGCCTTGGAAAGTGATTGGCCAGTAGGAACAGACAGAGTGTGAGCACACTTCCGTGACCTTAATCGGCCTTTGATACGCTCTGGCGTGCACGTGCTTAGTGGACACGAGAGACAGACATGCGGTCTGCCACAGAGGCGTGCGCGGAAACCACGTCTTAGCAGATGAGGGCACTATAATTGCATACCATGAAGCGACCGTTCACAGTTTTTTATGAAGAATTATTTTCTGAAACCTTCAGAACCTTTACTAGGCAGCATCTTGAAGACGCGATCCAGGCAAATAGACTGGATTCGGTAAAAAAACAACATACACAAAAGTTTGTAGCGGTGAGCCATCAATGTAGTAGGAATTAAAGATGCACAGCTTTATGAGATTCGCGTAAACAACCTAAATATCTGTGCTCTTAGTTTGAGACAGGTACGCGGAGACGTGGTACAAAATTCCTAAATCGTGTGTGGTTTGGACTGCACATCTATTGTGATGAATTTCCCACCTCGCCAATATTACTAATTATCGCCGGAGTTATCACTTCAAACTACGTGTAGTCCATTGAAGAATGGATGGGAGAAAGTATTTTTTATCCAACTGGGCCGTTTAACCGTGGAATAACCTATCCAAGGCGATTATAATGTCCGAATCTGTGAAGGCTTTAAAATATTGGCTTTAACTCCATATAATGCTTGACTGTGGGCCTAAGTAACCTTCAGAAACCAGCGAAGTATGCGACTCTGTCTATATTCACCTGGCTGTGACTTGCATATATTTTTGAGATTTTCACATGTAAATGCGGGCTGGAAAAGCGTAGGCTTACTTTCCGCGAAAATACTAGCCGACTGACCGAAGATAATGGCAGTATGGTCGCAACCGCGTGCCAGTGGTGGGTACGAGTCAAAAATATTAAAAAAGTGGGCTTAGATATTTCCTACTCAAAGAGAGGTCAGCTAACTAACCTAACAATTTTCTTGGTTCCAACACTGGAATTTGGCCTCTGTTTGCCTTTCCGTTTTTAATAATAGTTAAAATTGCCCCTGGATTTCAGGCCCTTCTCGCGTTAAGTGCCTCAATCTCCTACGTTATTGCTTACGGATTAAACCCCACTTTATCCTCAATTTCTTAATACCTTCTTTTCTTTACTTTTAGGTTTAGCTTTCGGTGGAATAATATGCCAGTCAGTATTACGTTTTCAAATGCAATATCTGTCTTCAAGCGAAGACTCTACATTTACCTCAGAATATGCAGGTTTATTACTGCCGGGCACTTAATAAATTCGTGATCTTAATACTTAGTTAGAACCGGGGTTTTTGACGGCGCCGAAGACGTGCTTTCCAAATAAACCTTATTAAATCCTTCGCTAGTAGCGTGCATTTGAAGTCAGTTTTTTTCCACTGAAAACAAACTTCCTATTGCCCCCACTATTCACCAAGCACAACACTAAAACTAAGTCAATATTGTCTGCAAAAAAGGGAATTTGTTTTAAGTTTTTTCCTGACTTTCAGGGTTTAGAAGGCGCCCAAGAGGTGCTCAATTAATAAATTTTATTTTGACCTTGCTTGTAAATTGGCAATAAATAAATAAATAGGAACAATGTCATATTTAATCTAGAGAGCTGATTTCAGGAGAAACGTCTCGATACACGACTGAAAAAAATCCGCATGCAGTTTGTGTGGCGGCCAGCACGCCCCTTGCTCGGTGTCGGGACAGTCGGGCCAAACGGTTGACTGGCAGCCCGGACAGGCAACAAGTGTCGACTCAGCTGATTGGCTGTTGACGTTGCGTTGTCGCTGTGAGCCTTTTAACTGAGACCCAATGTGTAGTAATGGCATTTGGCCGAGAAGCCGCGGAAGGGAGTGGAGGTCTGCAGAGCGCATCCGATGGACCGCTTTTGCTTCCGCGTAGGCCTTCCAGCTATCTCGTAGGTATTCATTGCCATAGAGAGCCTGTAGCGGGAGACGTCGGCTGTCTGGCCAGGATTCCAGGTCAAAGCAGCTTCCGACAGAACAACCAGTGGTCTCAGATCTATCCGCTGCAGCAGCGTCTTCCTCCAAACACCAGACGACGAGGCTCTCAATCGAGTCTGAATATATGAATTTAGATTTTTCACGCGTCTAAAACTCTCCAGGAAATAACTGTTTCTATCCATGCAATTATGACTTTCTTTCATCGGGTACACCAGTGAAAGATCTACTGCAGGGACAATTCGATAAACAAGAACAACTCCTTAAAGTCTGTCAAGTTATGGGAGTACTGTCCGAGTAAACAAAAAACCTCCACAACGAAGCCAACGACAAGAATTTGCGTTTATTTTTAGAACTGTTCATTTTAATTTTTGCCTTCAAACCTGCCTCGACGTAACTACTGATTAAAAAACTAATGATATTGGTTGCGGATGCACAGCACAAGCTTTCTGTTGACGCTATTCTTCGCTAATCTAAGTATCCCAAATAACCGTAAGTCTTAGTAGGTTTTTTAACTTCAAATAAACAAAGAACTGAAATAAAAGGTCTTTCCGAAAAAGGAGATCGAGGTCGACTGCGAGAGCTATAAATATGGCTTGCAAAATCACAGCAGCTCACAGAAGTTAAGGTATTCTAGTTGTCCATGGGCTTCAATTTGTTTACCATTCAACAATAGATAAAATGACATACGATGTTTTCTATTTGCTAATTGTATCCCCCTCTAGAAGCTATTCAACACGTTGTTAAATGAATCAAAGTGGGGCCCCGGGTGCTGATTCACTACCCACACGTGAACTGCACAGATGCACAAAGACGTAGCATCAATCATCTAGGGTGCTCATTCTTTTCTGCCCTCTGGCAAACGATAGAACACACGAATGCGTGAACAACCTGATGGTGATACCGGGTTATTTGTGTTGTGGCATATCCCAGCGTGAATTCAAAAGCACTACTGTATTAGACACTTCGTTTGCTTTTGTGTTAGCCGAAAAAAAGTGCCTCCAAAAGAAGGTCATAACTGATAGTTCAACAATTCATATTCCGAAGCAATAGCTATGGGCTGACGTACTTTTTAACTTTCCAAGTGCCTGGTACATATAATTCGCGGAAATTTTTCAAATATGCATTATATTTGAGAGCTTAAACTGGAAAAATTCGGTGGTTTTGTCAAAGGGTCTGACTGAATTGTGGTTAGTTTCCCTCGGGCAAAAATACGACCTCAAGTTCTAACAAAGTCCCTATTGAAAACGTATTCACAAGATAAGACCCAAGGAAAAGCTAAGCGTTTTCATTATTTACAGGAAAACTTATTGAAAATGAAACTCAGTAGAAGGATATATTTTGCTTAGGTCTGAATCTTCGCTACCAAGACCAAAATGGAGGACTAAAACTGATCTCAAGGGAATCCAGCACCTAATACACAGGAACGATGGACGAAGAACACAAGGGGAGCAAGACATAATATTTCTGCAATGCATAAAATCATCATTCAGCGAATAACTCCCACAAGCCAGACACTCCACCTACTTTAACAACAGAAATTGTCAATCAAAATGTGGCTGACCGTCAAAATTAAGCTCCGAGGCTGCCAGGAGAGCTGACTGGGCGCCTTCTGACCAACCGACACAGGAGAAGGGCAGATGACCTAACTGATGCATTAGAGTAACCCCAACTCGGGCATCGTGTAGCAGGACTTCGGGATCACTCCAGTCGCGGGCGGGAGGAATGCTGAGACCGCAGCCCGGCGGATCGAAGGCTATTGCAGTAAACCTAGAGGCGATGAAAAGAAATAGACCACAGACGAGAAGACAGGCTGCCCCTTGGCATTCCTGCCGTCTGTGTTTTAAACAGAATACATTGCCAAGGTAGTATGTTCGACAACACGTAAGTTACCAAATCACAAGGCATGGAAAACACTTAGATGAACAGGCATTAGTAGAGTCAAAGAGCGTAAGGGTAGCTCGGCAGTCCACCTTTCAAGCATGCGCGTTAGCGGAGGTGCGTCCGAAATTCATTTGTCTACGATCAGCCGATCAAGAAAAAATATCGATAGGCTCTATTGTTTTGGTGGGCCGGACGGTTAAACGCACGCAAACAGTAAGTGAAAGGAGCGCAAGATGACACGAAGGCAAATACATAAATACGTTTTATATTTTAGGCCCGGAGGGCCTCGTCATTGCAACATAGATAAGCGGCCGAGCCAGCGACCATACCGTATAACCTGTATGAAAATATTATCCTCTATCAGCAGAACAACATTATTGTAACAAATATACTTTAACCGAGCAAATATTGTGAGCGATGCCTGCCAGAACGCGGGTCTTATAAAATTTATCCAACTGTTGCGTAGGATATAGAGAACGTCGGCGTAAACGATGTAGGATACGAAGTAGCCTGGCTGGGTAGTGGACGATGAACGTATTCCGACGGTTATAAACTGGTAAATAAGATAAAGTTTGGAAAGGGCAGATTGTTATGATTAATTTAATTAAGTGTAGAAGGATAGTAGTATAAGTAATGGTTGATTAACTCCCGAACGATTGCAGTCCAGCCATGAGCTGGCCGGTTTCAGAGTCACAATCCGTCAGTGAGGTCGCCGGTTCCGGGAGTGGGGGCTGAGCGTAAGCAGTCACCGCAATAAGGTCCTGTATGAAGTGGCCTTGGAAATTGATTGGCGACTTAGTACAAGCAAAGCGTGAACACACGCCCATGACCTTAACCTGCCTTTGACAAACTCTGATGGACACGTGCATAGTGGACACGAGAGACAGACATGCAGCTTGCGAGGAAAGCATTGCTTAGCAGACGAAGTCACCACAGTTGTATTAATACGAATCTATATAATTGATCCGTGCTTTAAGAGGCACATCAACAGTCCTTTTGAGATGTTCAGATGTAGACACGAAAAGACATATTCCTTTTGAGTGTTGGGATACAGTTCCTGAGCAGACAATTTAACTGCGTATTTCAAGTTGTCATCGGGATCAAAATACGCACCTATGCCCACTCCAAGTTGACGGTTCAGTGAAGACAAGCACCTGGACCAACATAAAACTTCTCCCATATTGAGGACTCTCACTGTAGCCCAACATACGGCGCCAAAGATGTGCTTTACAAATAACCCTTATTATTATAAAGAGTAAATTAGAACTAATGTTAAGTCAAACTTCAAACACGTCTGTTGAAAGTGACCTCCCACTGCACCATAAATTCATTCTCATAATGGTTGGTAAGCTGGTGTCTGCCGTAAAAACAACCAATTACCAGTCCGAATTTGTGTAGTTGATGTGAGGCTCTGTCAGCCGATTGGTCCAGGGTTGTTACGCCGCCGTATATGAAGTCGTGCCTTAGAGATGGGACTGAATGTCCGCCACGGAATGCAGTTCTCTCCGTAGCATTCAAGCGAACATGTCCAGCGCATAGCGCACGTAGTGAAGGCAGCAGCAGGCGTCAATCGCATGCCGCCCCTACCCCCTGGTGACAGTTCTTCTCTCCGTGCGCGACAGTATGTCAGTCAGTATCACGTGACAGGGATTTTCACTCCGAGTACTGGACCTTCAAATTCGATGTGCCCCAAGGTCGATTGGACGTGAGGAAGTATTTTTTCTCTAATCGGGTCGTGGACTCGTGGAATAACCTTCCCGAGGCGATTGTTATGTCCCAATCTGCGGAGACACTCAAACACCGACTTGATATACAATTTATTTAGATACACATGCTGCAGCACAACGGAAACTATGTGACAAATTAGCCTAGAAACACCACAGCACCATATGACGGTCTATATTTTCGTGACAGAAAACTTGTTAACATTGTATATAACTCTTGAGATTTTGATGTGACAAATAGGGAGTTCAAAGGCGCAAGCCTATTTTTCCCTCAAATATACGGACTGACTGACCCATAACCACTAAACACAGCTTACCCTATTTTTCTCACCCACCCCCGTTTCCAAGTCCAATGATTATTACATGCCGACCTCGTCATTAAGCAAAAAGACTAAGTGCTTTTGATGGAGACGCACAACCCCATAAGTTGGTGTTCGTTTCTGTATAACATGATTCCGCCTCTTGCTTCTTGTTTGTTTGGGAATCCTGTCAATTAGAAAAATGAGCAAGCGGACTGTTCTCAGGTATACGAAAGTCTAAGAAGAGGTCGATCTCACGCGGACTAGCGTTTCTTGTTCCATATATCAATAAAAATTCAGTTTATTTGGTGAGGGGAGTAGGCAAAGGCCTTGAAACACCTTGCCGGTGCATCATATTCAGTAGATTCCCTATCTCATGAAATGTCACCCGGAATTATGAAATGCATTTTCGATTCAAACATATTAGTTACGCATTGTTTTAAAAATGACGACCGTACAGCCTAATCTCAATATATTTTGGTCACAGCAGGATGCTGGCTTTTTAAAGAGCTTCTTTCTGACCGCTAAGTAAAAGTATGTACTGTAAAAATTAGCTACGCAAGTAGCATGCCTTTTTGTCATTGATTTTGACTGCCTTTATAGATTCAAATATATTTTTTGGAAATCATGCACGAAAAATTATTTATTGTACTCATTTAATAGCAATTTACGTCTCCCTTAAATTTTATGCTTTAAGAAAGTGCATAAGTCGCTGAAGTTTATCTACACAAACGCACAGATTCTACTATCCTAGTTAGATGAACTGAAGGTGCAAATATCCGATATGTCCCCCGACATTATCTCTTTAATAGAAACCTGGTTGTCTGAACACGTGGATGACCGCGAAGTGGCGCTACCCGGATTTAATTTTTTTCGAAGAGATAGGAGAGGGCGTCAAGGTGGAGGCGTTATAACTTACCGTTGGTAGATAAACTCATGCAATAAGTTCAAAAACGTAATAAAAGTCATTTTGTGCGAGGTCAGCTTACGCGGCGTGCCCCCAGACTAACAATGCAGTAAAACTAGAACTAAAAGTAAAAAATCAGAGTTTGGTTGAGAAATTACTATTTACTAGCATAGAAAAATGTAATTTTTACAAAAATCTGCAAACTCAAGAAATGGAAATATGAAAAGGCACTGGTCCAATGTGAAATAAAAGTGTGTTTAAGGCACGGGAATGGAAAAGGATGGCAAGATAATGCAGAAAAAGTATAACTACAAAATTTTTATCGACTAAATGTTTTCCAATAACGTTTAAACTTGCACTAAATGTGTCGGAAATGGATGTAGTCACCTTAGGTACAGTTGTTTCCAAATTTTGAATCTACGGAAACATTTCCATTTTTAATGCACGAAAAGATTCTTGCGTGCTTTGTATCAATTTCTTTTGACAATTGCAAAAAAGATTTTTTATGGAAATCGCATCCCGGCCGTTGAGCGGAATAAAAATACATTGAAGGCCACACACGGATAGGCTGGCTGTTTACTAAAAAGTTAGATTACGGTTGTACTTGTAACCAAATTCATACCATCTTGTGCATGTTATTTCGAGAGTTCGAGTGCGACCAGCAGCAAACTGTTTTGGAAATGCTGCTGAACACTTTACGAATCTCACCGTTTTGCTTTGTTTGTCCATATATACCGATTTCCTTCAACCTGTCTACCGAAAACTTTGAAATAAGAAATATCTTAAAAGCATTTACCTATATAATGAGTTCTTAAACATTCCTCCTTTGATAGCTGCCTGTGTGGGTCATGACTTTAGAATCGCCCAAACATGTCAACTCATTGCTGAGAAAAATGAATTTCCACAACAAAAGCCGAGAATGAATACGACTAAGATCGATTAAAAAACTTTCAAGAACAAGTTATCTCCTCAAAAAAAGTTTTAGTTAGATATTTTGAAGTGGAATATCTGTGAACGATACGTTTTTCGAAGTTAAACTCAAGATCAAAACGGCATATTTGACCGGTTTTTGACTTCCCTAAAACTGAGAGGAAGAAATTGTGCGGGAAATGAAAGAACTTTCATTTCTACGTTAACCAGAGAAGTTTTCAATACGTTCTTTTACTTTGGGGCAGTGTTCTCTGATTTTAATTGGACAACAGAGTGACACAAAATATCCTCCAATAACCTTAAGCATGGTAATCTTCTACTTCTTCCGTTTGGAGTTTTGATAATTATTGATTTTCGTCTATATTTTGACAACATTTGGATGGATATAGTTTACGAGGTTAATACAAAAACATATGAGATTACGAGAAGTCCATCTAAAGTCAAATAGGCCTACTAATTTCGGCGTATTAAAACACACTTTTGCGTCTTGTAAGTTTATTACTTATCTTTGGGGCACCAAACGTAACATATTTGTAGAGCAAACATTTTTTAATTAGGTTCATCAACATTTTCTCGACTCTAGTACTGTATCTCATAAGTACACTAACCTCAACTTCATGGACGCAAAGCAAAATTTTTTCTGCAGTGAACAAATATAATTTAAATTTTTCTGCTCTTTGTGAATGCTTTTTTATACTTCGGCACGCACAAATATGAATCTTTTCTTCGCAGTGCTTAATAGTATAGGAAATTCCTTGGGTATCAACAAACGTTGGATTTCGCCCATTTCTGCTTATATTTTCTCGAAGTTTTCTGACCTGAACGGAATGAAATTCTAGTAAACAGAATTTTGCGCCTCAACCAACCCGATGAACTTAATAAACGACCTCAAGTTTGTGTTAAATCCCTCAATCCCCAACCTTGCATCAGATATGTGACGTGAAACACGGACTACTGGTCTCAGAAAAAACGGAACGGTTTGCTTGCAGTACCGAGGCTCTCTGGCTTACTATAGAGCTACCGGAATCACCCAGGCTCAAAGTTCTGATTGTTTACCGACCACCTAGAAGCGATCCTGAGGCTGGCCTGCTAGAGCAGTAAGCACGATTATCTACTCGGCTGGACGTCTTGATTATGGGTGACTTTAATGCTCCACTCATAGATTGGAGTTCAACACACACACGTGGTCCGGAGCAAGCATTCGACTGGTGTTCACCAGCCCTGACATTCAGTTCGTTCCTCATCCAACACGTTCTGTTTCCCACCAGGGTGCGTGAGGGGCAGCAATCAAACTGCCTAGACCTGGTACTCACAAAATCGCTGGACAGCATCGACGAGGTGCAATCTCTACCTCCCTGGGTCGAAGTGATCACGTCGTACTACATTGGGACTATTACATATTCTCGGTACATGAACAGCTTACCAGGGCTAGAAGGAGTATATGGCGTGGGGACTTCGACCAAATGAAGGCCGAAATGAACAACATTAAATGGGAATCGGCATTTTCCGGCAATAAAGTCGATGATTGGGAATGTTTCAGTGAGTTATTGCATACTCTCCTCAGAAATCACTGTCCGAATTTGCGGAGGGAAGTTAACAACAGACCCCAGTGGCTGACTCAAGTGGTGAAAAAAGGGATAAATAAGAAGGGGAGGCTGTGTAGGAAATCTCGTGCGACTAGGAGGCCGGCATCTATCAATGAATACAAAGCGCATAGGAACCTCGTGAAGCGGCTTATCCTCATTGCACACCCAGATTTTGAAAAGGATTTACTGAACCGGGCAGTCATAAATCCTAAGTTATTCTACGGCTACCTAAGAAAGCCTACGCAAAACCGAGACCCAGTCCCCCTTCTGAAAGCAAGCGTAGAAATAGAAATTACTGAGGATGGAGCGAAAGCTGAGCATCTCTCACGATTTTTCAAATCGATCTTCACAATCGAAAGTGGTTCTATCCCTCCCAACAATGGCTTAGACCATGGTCCAAAGATTGATAATGTATATTTCGCAGAAGGAACGGTTCCTCAAGAGTTGTCAAAACTAGATGACTCGAAATCATCTGGTCCTGATGACATTCCACCCAAATTACTGAAAGAACTTGCTGAGGAGCTAGCTAAACCATTTTCCATGATTTTCAATACCTCGTTTGATGTTGGTTGTTTACCCGCTGTTTGGAACTCTGCACGGACCACACCGTTGTATAAAGGCGGAAAAAAGGTCTCCGCAAACAATTATAGACCAATCAGCCTTACTTCGATCTGTTGCAAAATCATGGAGAAAATAGTAAAGCGAGAGCTGATGCGTTTCCTAGAGCAGCATAACCTTCTATCGGATGCGCAGCATGGGTTCCGCAGAGGCAGGTCCTGTGTGACGAACTTGCTCTATTGTTTGGAACGCTGGACTCGGGCGATTGACGGAGGAAATCCGCTGCATGTAATCTACATTGACTTCAACAAGGCATTTGATAGCGACCCACATCAACGACTTCTGCACAAACTCAGCGAAATAGGTTTTCAAGGAAATCTGCTGAAGTGGATTCAAAGCTTCTTAGTTGGCCGCACCCAAACTGCCCATATTGGTGACCAGCAGTCGGCAGATGTTGCAGTCGAGAGCGGTGTCCCCCAAGGCTCTGTCCCTGGCCCTTTACTGTTCATTATATACGTCAATGACTCCGTCCGTGAACTAGACTGCGATTTGGTTATGTTTGCCGATGACATATAGATTTGGAACGTCATAGGAAATTCAGCTGATGAAGAGTTTTTGCAGATAAACCTAGAACGTCTTCAAATTTGGTCGAAAGACTGGCTTTTGCCATTTAATGAGAACAAATGCAGTATCCTACGAGTTGGTCGACCCAGCTCTCAGAACCCCATAGTTTACTGCCTAAATGGCATCCAACTGCTAGACATGGACGAGCAGAAAGATTTGGGAGTATGGATCTCTACGTCTCTCAAGCCCTCACTGCACTGCACAAAAGTAGCCAAGTCTGCGATGTCCGTCCTGTACCTTGTCAAACGGGCTTTCTGCGCCTTTGATAAAGACTGATTTGCTAAGGTCTTTGGAACATTTGTACGACCGAAACTGCAGTTTGCTATCCAAGCATGGAAACCCTGGACCGCAAAAGACCTCAGTCTACTCGAGAAGGTACAAAGGCCTGCAACTAAGCTTGTGACCGGACAGAGATCATTACTCTATGAAACACGTTTAGCGAACCTCGACCTCTTTCCTTTAAGTTACAGGTAGCTACATTGCGATCTGATACAACAATTTTGTATCATGCGCGGTCAAGACTGCTGCCTAATGCCTAGCGAGTTCTTTGAGTTGGCTACAACCACGAACTTTAGGAGACATCCGTTCAAACTACGCGTAACAGGGGCCAGACTAGACCTACGAAAGTTCTTTTTTGTAATAGAGTGGTTGAAGCTTGGAATGATCGCCCCTAAATTTTGTTATGTATATTTCCGTGGAAGCCTTTAAAAAGAAATTAGACTGCTTCATTAGTGATTACTCTAACACCAGTTAACCACAGCAGGCTTACTTCAGACGAAGGAAATATATTAGTTCGCATAATATTAGTTGCTTCGTTTAAGTAACATTTAATTATGAAATTTTTCTTTCCGATAAATTCATCCTTGCTCAAGCAGCTGGCTTATGTTGACCATCAACGGATAATTGCGATCGTGGCGGTTTCTCCTGTTTTCGTCACGTTGATGACTGCCCCAGAAATCGACAAAGGCGTATCGTGGTCGCAGCTCCGATTTGTCTGGATCTTCTCGTGACTCTGCAGTCTCGTCCTCGTGCCCGTATGGCTCTTCCGATCAGGATATAAGTCATGGTGGACCCCCTAACCTGCCACCAACATTAACAGCTGCATCCTGGCATATTTTTCAAACACTTTCTCCCACGAGCGAAAATTTTTTTCCTAAAAAACCATAAACTACATTCTACGTTATGAATTTTGAGCCATACCTTAGGAGTTTTTTCACTGTCTGCTCTTTTTGTTCAGTTACACGTGCTGGCTCGTGCTAACTGACAACATCCCATCTGATTATATTACTTGTAAAAAGTGAGTAGCCACTCACAATTACGTAAACGACCTACTTTGAAATGTTTAGCATTTTCGATGCCTTTCTTAACTACTGTGTACCGATAGGGAGTTCAGAGGCATTTGCCCATATTTCCCTCAATAAATTGACTTGACATGATTCCGGTTTTAAAAAAATTTATTCTGAGCTTCTTTACAATTTACAGGTGTTTATTCATATAACATCGTATCCCTCAATTTGTTAATGCTGCTTTCACTGTATAAAGCATGACCTAATGGCAATGTTCCGGAACCAAAGGTTAAAGTGGTTCCAGTGGAACCAAAGATCGCACTTTGGTTTCCACTTTCGTCCCACTGCACCGTGATTGCGTATATGGGCGGTATTCCGTGCGCTGGCCGGGGTAGTCTACAAGCCGTCATCGAAGTCGATGGTCGAACACCCACACACAAGCTCCCCCGTCCACCTGAGAAAAACCCTACGCGCACGCACGCCTCCTTCATTTGCTACCTCCCCCCTCTCCAAATGCGGCGCCTGGATCGATGCCTTGCTCAGGCAACTTTTGCCGGCGTATGCTTAACCGAGTCTGCTCAGACTGCAATTGATGCATGTAGTCGCCCCCTACCCCTCTACCCCCAGACCCCCCCCCCCC
>JAYGXS010000058.1:21567-68760 GCA_036362985.1 Ligula intestinalis
CCCCCCCCCCCCCCCCCCCCCCCCCCCCCCCCCCCCCCCCCCAATTTGAACGCGTGCGCACTAAACACGGGGTTTTCACCATAGGCATACGCCGGCAAAAGTTGCCTGAGCAAGGTATCGATCCAGGTGACGCATTTGAAGAGGGGGGAGGTAGCAAATACAGGAGGCATGCGTGCGCGTAGGGTTTTCCTCAGGTGGACCTGGGAGCTTGTGTGTGGGTGTTTGACCACAGATTTCGATGACAGCTCGTAGAATACCTGGGCCAGTGCACGGAATACCACCCATATACGCAATCAAGGCGCAGTGGGACGAAAGTGGGACCTTTGGTTCCACTGGAACCAATTTAACCTTTGGTTTCGAAACATTGCCATTTGGGTTCCATATCTATTGCAACATTTAATGAAAACCATGTGAGATCTTCCTTAAAATGTAGGCGAAAAGGTACTTTTCGTTTAGCAGGATGAACACAGTGTGCAAACGTTTGTAAACCTTGGATTCCAGCGTATTAAATTTCAGGAAAGCGTAATTTGCTACCAAACGAGCACAAGAAATAATTTTTTTCCTGCAAGTCTTTCCAAAAACATACGTGTATCTATAAACGCAGTCACAATCAATGAAAAAAGACGTACTACTTAAGTAGCTACTTTTTCTTGGCTATCAGAAAAAAGCTCCTTAAAAAGCCGACATCCCGTAGTGTCCAAAATATGTTGAGATTAGGCTATATGGTCGTTGCTATTGCAACCATCTGCAATTAGTATATTCCAATCAAAAACGCCTTTCAGAATTCCGAGTGACATTTCATGAGATAGTGATTCGACTGTACATTTGTACACGCACGCGTAAAATTCTCACTTTCAAAATATTATTTACAAACTGTGAGTAGCACTGTTTTTACAAATAATTATCGTCTGGTGTTCGTGTGGTATTAGTTCGAGTTCAGACTGCCGAGGGAAAGCAGGGGATACATAATTAACCAAAAGTTGCTTGAAGAACCGCAGAAAGTCGCCTCCACGACCAAGTGTGGGAGGTTATTGCATTGTTTTGTTGCCCGCTGCGTGAAGAACTCAGAATTCTATATCTGTACACGCTAGGCTATTCCTTTGGCAGAGTACATTAGTCGCCGGCTACAAAGCCCACCTCAGGCCCAGACCAAATTGGGCTTAAAAAGTGGCGGGCGCATTAAGTGGAGAGTCCTAGTTCTTGATTAGCAGACGCAGGATAGGCACTATACATTGCATACGTACTGTACTATGTGTAGCGCTTGGTTATGTACAAGAAAAGAATGCTGTTTGTCTGTATTTTACGTAATGACAAAACCAAAAAAATTGTGAATGGTCGAGAAAAAGTGAGGCCCAGGTAACTGGATGGAAGAAGTAAAGACGTTCTCTGGGACCTGGAGTGTATTTGTCCGACGTTTCGAGCTCTCCCGCGAGCTCATCATCAAGGAATGAAAAAACGTATAGCTCATGTAGCGGGTCGTGCCTGGCTGACTAGCTCGCGTCGAAGTGCATTTTCTCATAGGCTTACCGACGCGGTTTCTCGAGGTCTCAATCAGCCAATCACAGTCCCCTCATTGGGCAGGCGACAAATGGCATGCTTGCACGCGTTCCCAATGCAAGCTGCCTCTCTGCACAAAATCAGCAGACCGACCTAGCCAATGAAAGCTCTCCCTCTCTCTGTCTACTGCCCCGAGTTCTCTCAAACAGTCCCTTGGGATCCAGTCAATCTCCTGAGCGCATGAGCTCTGCCGAGTCAATCTACTCTCATCTATTCTCCTCTTCCGTTGTGTACGCAATAAACTCTTCCTACTACTCGGGCCTTAACGGACTTCTCCTCTGCACTAAGTAGCCATGGTCTGAAGATCGCAGTTGCTGGGTTTAACTCAACCGCCTGCGATACTCACAGTGTAATTAATTCGGATCTTCAGAGATTGACCTCTGCCCTCGATCTGCTCGCGCAACGCGAGGTAGGCATCAGAAAGCTCGACATGCCTGTTAATTGAAGCCACGCGTGAATGCCAGGCTTCCTGCAGCAGGCGTAATGCTCAGTCATCTGACCGTCCCAGTATTCGCACGTTTTCGAAGTCGAAGCTGTGCCCTGGCTTGGATGCGTGTGCGGCCACCAGGGAATTCTCGTCATTCCGTTGCACGGCGAGGTCAAGCTGGTGCATTCTCGTGAGGACTCGTTTGCCGGTTTCACCAACATAATTGGCTTGACTACAAAGGCAGTCAATATGGTAAATGACACCGGACTTTTGATTAACGGGTACTGGGTCCTTGGGCCGCATAAAGTGCCTGTATATTGTTGCTTTCGGTCTGTGAGTAACACCAATCCCAAATTCGCTCACTAGTCGAGCGAATTCTTATGAAACACCAGCAATGTTTGGTATTGCTCGCCAGCCTGTCGGTTCTGGCTGTCCCGCTGGTTTTCTTCGTTTGGTTCTTCGCCTGCATGTTTCAACGAAGGCGCCAGGATAGCCATTCATTGTGAAAAGTTTTTCTCAGATACTGGACCTCGGCCTTCTTGTCGGCTGGTTCGCTGCAGTGAGTTTCTACACGACGATAGAGCGTTCGCACGCAGCTACGTTTGTGCGAGACGGGATGGTTGTTGAGGTAATTCATGATGCGAGAGGTATTCATCGCCTTCCTGTGAACTGTTGTTTTGAGTTCCCCACCGTTTTTTCTGCCCACCAGCACGTCGAGGAACGGCAACTGGCAATCTTTTTCTTCCTCCATCGTGAACTGGATGTCGGAGAAGATCGACTTCAGATTCTCTGTGAAATCCTCAATCTTGTCTCGATGAATGATGACAAACGTGTCATCAACATACCGAACCCACAATCGTGGTCGATAATGTTCGAAAGCCAGTGCCTCCAGTCGTTGTAGTACAGCTTCAGCGATCAGGCCAGATAACGGCGACCCCATTGGTATACCTTTTACTTGTTCATACACCGTTCTACTGAAGGTGAAAAAGGTGCTCAAACAGTGTTTCAGTGTTCCAGTTCAGTACAGGAAGCCTGGCATTCACGCGCGAGCTCAACTAACAGGCATGTCGAGCTTCCTGAGGCCTACCTCATGTTGCGCGGGCAAATCCAGGGCAGAGGTCAATCTCCGCAGAACCGACTTAATTAAACTGTGAGCTGTACGTTTTTTAATTCCTTAAAAATGAGCTCGCGGGATAGTTCGAAACGTCGGACAAAAAATTATGTAACCAGTTGCGCAAGCAGAGAGATGAGAATCTCACTCTATCCTGTTGACAAACTGGGCTTTGTAGCCGGCGGATTTTACGCTATAAAATTCTGTCCCAAGCTGATTTGGGCTTAATAAGTGGCTGGGACTTTTAACTTTGGGCTTAATAACCAATAAGAAAAATGTGTAAGCAGACTGGTCTCAGGTATATAAAAGTATGAGAAGAGGTTTATCTCATAAGGACTAGCGTTTCTTCTTCCATAAATCGATGAAAGTTCAGTTTCTTTGGTGAGGGTAGTTGGCAATGCCTTTGAAACCCCTATTGTTTACTTGCCGGTGCAGCATATGCAGTAGGTTCCCTATCTCATGAAATGTCAACCGGAATTCCGACGACCATACAGCCTAATCTCAATACATTTTGGTCACATCAGGATGCCGCCTTTGAACGAGCTTCTTTCTGACCGCTAAGTAAAAGTTTATACTGTAAAAACTTAGCTACTTAAGAAGTATGCCTTTTTGTCATTGATTTTGGTTGCCTTTATAGATTCAAATATATTTTTTGGAAAACATGCACGAAAAATTATTTCTTGTGCCGTTTGGTATAAAATTACGCCTTCTTTAAATTTTGCTTAAAAAGGGCATATTTCGGCTTTAAAAATGTCTTATTATGAGCTTTTTTACAATTTTCAGGTGTTTATTCATCGAACATCGTAGCCGTCAATTTGTTAATGCTGTCTTTACTGCATAAGGCATGCTCCATATCTATTGCAACATTTAATGAGAACCATGTGAGATCTTCCTTAAGCTGTAGGTGAAAGGATACTTTTCCTTAAACAGGATGAACACAGTGCGCAAACGTTTGTAAACCTTGGATTCCAGTGTAGCAGTCGGAAGGTTTCCAAATTATTCGGCCATTTAGAAACTCTTTTAAAACCGAAAGATACCCATTCGTTATGTACAAAATTTCAAGAAGGCGTAATTTTCTACCAAACGAATACCATAAAAAAATTTCGTGCATATTTTCCAAAAAACAGTCGAATTTATAAAGGCAGTGAAAATCAGTGACAAAAATCATACTACTTAAGTAACCACTTTTTCATGATACACACTTTTGCTTAGCGGTCAGAACGAAGGTGAGTAAAAAACCAGCATCCTGATGCGTCTAAAATATGTTAAAATTAGGCTGTTTGATCATCTCTATTCCAACCATCCGCAATCATTATGTTCCAATCAAAAACTTAATTTAGAATTCCAGGTGACATTTCATGAGATAGTGATTCTACTGTGCATTTGTACACGCACGCGTAATTTTCTCACTTTTAAAATAGTATTTACAAACTGTGAGTAGCACTGTTTTTACAAATAATTATCGTCTGGTGTTTGTGTGGTATTAGTTCGAGTTCAGACTGCCGAGGGACAGTAGGGGACATATAATTATTCCAAACGTTTCTTAAAGAACTGCAGAATGTCACCTCCAAGACCAATTTCGGGAGGTTATTCCACTGTTTTGTTGCCCGTTGCGTGAAGAATTCAGAATTCTGTATCTGTACAAGCTAGGCTATTTCTCTGGCAGAAGATACAATATTCCGTGCATTTCCGAAGCTAGTGTTCCAGATCCTCGCCAGGCGTAGATATGTGTTCTATTAGGCCAAGAAGCGTCAAGGACTTTTGAAATCAGACATTCGGATAAATTATGCATCGATCGGCATGCCATGCTAGATTTCATGAAGGTATATCCCGAGCGGAAATTGACTTAATACATAATTCAAATGGACTGCTCACATAAACTGACCCATTTTGCGGTAAACACCTACCAAACAAAATACTAGGTATAGATGGAATTTGCAGACGCGTTTGAGAAGACAGTACTTTTGCACATGTGCTGTACACTTGATGATGGGTACTGAATGTTTCGAAAACTAAAACGTTCAGTATGATAGTCTCCTCAAAGGACTTTTTCGACAGTTTATATTGCTTTGGATAACTACTTTTTCAGTCCATTAAGGTACCATATACAGAGATGGCAATTTCCAGCTTATCAATCGTCATCAGTTAGCCAGATTCAACACCAAGTCCGGATTACCTGAAGTAAGAACTGAAAGTTTTTGGTCATTGATTGTTTTAAATCCACTGGTACAATATTAAGCCATGGGCCCAATTTCTTATCGGTTGCGATCAGAACTATGAACTATTCCTGAAAGGGCTCTCATGGATCAGGGACGAGAATTTACCATAGACTTCTCGGTGCATTTAACCTTACTTCTTATTACATCTGCATATCTGAGCCTTCACCTACATGTAAATTTCAGCTCAGGCACTGCGAATTTACATGTAACATACTTATTCGTGTCAAGGCGCCGTAAGAAGTCCATGTAGTCCGTGATGGCGGATCCCAAAGGACCAGGAAAGAGGAGAATATTCTTGGCTCCTACGCCCTGGCGCAGATAATGGATCCTGACAGACATGACTTCCTCGTAAACGCCAAACAGTTGATCAATGTTGTGATCCCTGGGGCCAGTCGCGGAGGAGGGAGGGGAAGAATTGCGGCGGAAACTGCAGACAATTTGCCGCAGCAATTGACCGCAACCCAGCAGTCCCCGGCGGCGCCCATCGACCCGACTGAGTTTCAACATCCACTTTCTACAGTAGTCGTAGTAAAAAAATTCATTTTAAAAAATTACAAATCGATGATGAAATATTTGTGTATTTTCCGATCTAGCATAAGGGCTCCGGTTGTTAAGCTCAAAAGGCTTGTATGCCCTCTCATAAATACATGGGCAGTGTGAATTAATTCATGCCACTTATCATATAAGAAACGACATGTTGCTAGCTTTCTAACTACTCCATTGCTGAGTCAGCTACCGAATCTTCGCATAACCAGTATGTTTGCGAAGAGGTGAGTGCTATCTTTTGTCCACTTCATTGTCTATTAACTGAATTTCTAAGGAGATGCTAGCAACACCTTCATCAAAGTTTACTAGTCTCCTCTTCAGCGGTACTGTCTCCTTCGAAATTCTCCCTTATTAGAATGCAGTTTTCACCAAAGTGGGGGCGTTAGAGTTCAGGTTTATTGTGGTCGAAGACGGCCTTTACTGGTTCATGTAAGACTTGTTCCGCAACCAGACTCGGGATGAGGCAACTAACGGATTTACTCGTTAACAGTAGTATTAAAACGAAGGTGTTTTCATGACTGTAGTTGCTGCTTCTACCTCTTATACACATGAACCTAGACTTCGGCTTTCCACCCTTCGAGGATAGATGTGAAAAATGGATTTTGCCTGGATGCTTGCCTTGACTTATACAGATGAATATTTTTCCTATCCAAAAATGTGGGTTTGCGGAACAGTCATGACTTAGACTTGAATGAGATATTCCTCATCTTCAATGTCCCCCTTCTTTTCTCTTGGCAAATAGCCAAAACTCATTACACCCATTAAAATCAACCTTAGCGCAACGTTATAACAAAATGTTAACTTCTTTCATCGGATAACTGCCTGATCCACATTTGTTTTTGCACAGGTACATCTCACTTCATTTTAACCTTGAGTCCTTCCAGCAGTTAATTGGGCTGGGCCTGCGAGTTTTTATCGGGATCCCGGCTTTGCCATGTTAAACAGGCTTCGTAAAAGTCCTCCGAACGTATGCACGAGAGAAACTAGAGCTCGCTGTCCAAGCTTGCGAATCATGAACCACTAACCACCTCATCTTCCTCGAAAAAGTGAAAAGACATGCAACTAAACGCGCAACTGGGTAGGGTTCACTACCCAACGAATTACGACTATTTAGTATTGATTTCTGTCCTTTGAGTAACAGCCAGCTACGAGACAGCATGAAACAAGCATTATTATCATGTGCCAGCAAGTCTGCTGTCTTGCATTGGATACAACTTTGACGAACATGCGAGGCCGTACTCTCAAAATACGTGTAATGGGGGACAGACTAAAAACCAGAGAATTGCCCTTCCCAAACACATTGTTCGAAATTTCGCCCGCTTAATGTATTTGGTATATATCCACAGAAGCCTGAGAGAGAGCTGGAATTGTATAGCGGTACGCACTGTAGCAAAACGCGAATTCTCGGGGTACATTTAAACAAATTAGTATGCTAATACAACTACTTTTTATATCGCAGTAGCATTTACTTATGAGGTATCATCTCATGTCAGATTCACCACCTATATTTACTGACGTTAACCTTCGCACTTGCAGACGCTCGAGGTTGTAGTTATTACTCTGTAGCATCCTTTCACTCAAACCAACTACCGCCATAAGCACAGAAGGGGCGGACGTATACATATGCTGATACTGATAACATTAGAGATCGTTCGCCTATTTATAGTTATCTTGTGGTTGTTTGCTTTTCATTTGTTCCCGTTTCTGACATACTTACCTTGCTTGAAAACAAATTGGGCGTTTGAAGGTATAAACCTAAATGTGCCTCAAATAAACCGAACTAGATTTAAGCCTACCATACTTTTCCATTGTGTTTTGAAGTATTTTGATTGCCCGTACTACCAACAAGCGTCATTCATAGACCTTCGCATAGACTCACTAAATTCAAGCCCTTTCGGCTTAACGACTTTCGGGACCACCATAGAGTTGTCTGTAACAAGAAACTCGGAAGGTCAATGATTGTCCTATCGGCATCGAGATCCTGGAGTCGAACAGAATGCGTGTAGCAGCAGATAAATCCGAATTTGAGGATGAATTGTGGTGCCTGCTCGTCAAATGTTTTACAGGAAGCCATTTTTGGTGCCCGCGGGCACGGAAAAACAGCTCCCGACTGCCTCAAAATCGACCAAATACCCAAACGGCACACCGGTTGTAAAGACAGGATGAACACCCGTAGCAACTTTTGAGGCTAATAGAATATTAGGGAACACTTAAGCTACGAGCCACCGGCACCCAAACCAGACCGCTTGAGTATGTCCTCACTAGCAATTCACGATTCAATCCCAATTAGACCTTCTCAGGCATCATCGTGATCACCACCACAATGACGCATAATAAGATACAAAGAGCACTTGACGGTAGCGGACAGTGCTAATTTATACCCACTTTTACCGCACAGTTCAAACACGTAATACGGTCGCACATCTGCGAGTCCATCGTACTGAGGCAGGAGAGTGCGGAGCCAGACTGAATCCGTCGTGTCCATCGTTCCCGCCCACATTGCATCAGCACAGCTAACTACCATATGGGTACGTCAGTTCAGTCATTAACGCACGAAAGGCAACTTGTTCCAAACTATCAGTCTCCCTTGGTTGTCAATCTCGTGAAAATTTACATTACGATGTACGCCTATCTACTAATGTATAGTTCCGATCAAAAACCGTCAACACGTCGAGCCTGACAGCTTGATGGTTAGGGCGTTTGCCTCTGACCAGAGAGGCGCAGGTTCGAAAATCGAGAGTGGCGGCAATTTCCGCTGCTACACTTGAGTAGAATATATCCAGCTGACGATGCCTAATGAGGCAGAAACGGCCATTCTGGATTCTGTCTTACGGTAAAATTAACTAAAAATTTACATTAGTTTTCACAAGGAAGCAAAGGAGATACTCTTGATACCACAAACGCTATAACACTTGGTTTAGAAGATTGCCAACTGACGGAGCTATAATAGCTCAGTCTCGGTACAACCAATCGTCTGAGGACCGAGGCTCCCACATTATTCTCACTACATACAATCCTATGTACAGGATGAGGTTCTGGATTGTGTGCGGTATACGCAGACGGATCACTTGGGTTTTCTAGTCGCGATGTTCATGACTCTCGCCAAATACATGGTTCTGCCCAGTCAAAGGCTAATGGTGAGTACAGGGAGGGAGAATAAGGTAGATGCAGTAAAAGTTTGTTTCATCAATAACTTCATGCATTCGTCCACAGCGCAAGGTAAGGATTAAGCAGTAGCTAAAGTTGATGCACACATACCTTAAGGTTTACTTGCGGGCGAAAACAATTTAAAAAAAACCTGCAGTCATGTTAGCTTCCTGCGGAGTGTAGGAGCAAGGTATATCAAACACACAAGTCCAGGTATTTGAGTCGCCTTGTTCTTGAGGATCATACATCTCAAATGGAACTGACTATCTAGCCTACGTTTTGAAAAAAACGAGTGCGAACGCTAATTTAGTATAATACCAACAGCTGAAACGATGAAAGCTGGGCGTGGAATGTTTTGTTTTACGAAAGGCTACAATTACGTACCCATTTGAAACAAAATACCTCGCCGCAGCAAAAAGAAAGTGATCAGTAACGGGCGAACAACACATTCTTCAAGTGCTGAGATGATTCAATGACACAAGTTGTTCTTCTAAATTACAATAATTAACACAATTTCTAAAGAACCCACTTCCATAATACGACAGATTTTCAGAAAGCTGGAAACGCCACCTTGTCAGTACTTTTTATGAATGGTAAATGGCGGTGAAAGTCAATTCAAAACTACATGCGTCTGTTATAGCGGCAATCTAACTGAGATTTTAAGAAATAGTTTTGGCATCAATTTGGCTGTTGCGTCAATCATAATAGTAGTACTCATTAGTAGCCCTAGCAGTGTAAAAACAGCAGTTTCTCTCAAGAAGTATACGCGACCAGTTTAGACAATAAGTTGGGAGTAGAAGAAGTTAAGTCGTTCTCTGGGACCAGGAGTGTATTTGTCCGACGTTTCGAACTCTCCCGCGAGTTCATTGTCAAGGAATGAAAAAACGTACAGCTCACAGTGTAATCAAGTCAATTCGAAACGTCGGACAAATACACTCCTGGTCCCAGAGAACGACTTAGCTTCTTCTATCCAGTTACCTGGGCCTCGCATATTCTCGACCAGTCAGAATAAGTTGGGAGTTTAAAAGTTTACTACATAGTGTGGATGAATTGTCATCTACGTCATCTTAAGCCATAGTATCAATAGAAATTTCCTAGTTACTTGATAAGTTGACTGGCATAACGAAAGATACATACATAAAAAAGTGGATTGCATAAATTAAGTGCTAGGTCGGGCTGATTTGACCTTGAAGGCAAACGTTTTCAAGCACATAACAACTTACATCCGGCAGTTATGGAGCAGGGCCGGCGAAGTGAAAATATCTGCTGCAATAGGGTAATTATAACGCTAATTCCACTAATCTCCACGTCTCCCCCGGTAGACCAATCAGAATTCAGAGCTTAAAACGACTGCTGAATGGCTATAGGGATAGCTGAAGTGGTTGTGCATCACGGTACGTAAAAACTACCATTGTAGGCGGGGGAATGAGAAACAGTAAAAGGAAGAGCGTCATATACAGGAAGATTTAGAGCAAAGAGAGAGATAGAAGAGTGGTCAACATAAACTATTGTTAAGCATAATAGTTAAGATTGGTCTTCTTTTTGGCCTGAACCTCCAAAATGGCGTCCATGTAGTCCTCGTGAACCACTTGAGCGGCGTTCCTTCGGAGGGCAATCATACCCTAAAACAGCGAATTATGAGTGAATAAGGAAAGCATTTCGGAGTAAGAAGCAGGGACACAACGACAAAAAGTTTGAATAAGTCTCAGAACGACAAGATTGCTTGGGTCATATTGCTGAACTCCTGAAACAGAGGCCGTGTTGGCCTTTGTTCAAAATGCAAGCTATTCATTCGGATTTATCTATCCGAATTAGTACTCAGGACAGAAACCGAAACAAAAGAGTGAGGTTCTACAGCGATTCTGTACGAAGATTGCTTGCCAAGTCTTTTTTAATGAACGCTCTAAACGTTTTGGTATTTATAAATTGCTGTTGCCCATACATATTCGTAAGACATTTGTCCCGAGATCATTTTGTTCTGGCATCAAGGGTGGACATTTCAACTGTTCATCTTTTGAGAATGGCGTCGTTTGCACACACCGCATCATGAGGCGTTGATCGTTACTAATGACTATGCGTGATTTGTGTCCGGGATTAGAGCACGGACTCTTTGGGTATTGAGCGCCAAGTGCAGTGCGCCAGCATAATGCCTACGACGGCGCTACCCCGAGCTCTAAGAAATACAGAAACAAACATGCTGGGACTGTAACCATATCGGTGAATGACGCTTCGATACTGCTGTCTACCGAAGAGAGTTAAAGGAAGTGCAGATCAATCCAGAAAAGGAAAATTCCTTTGGAGGAACGTGGGCTGCCATTTTGGTCGACTTCTACTACACTCATTGAAAAAAATCAACGACGCAGTAATACTTTCTTAACAAGACTCGGTATACGGGGTTGAATATTCAAGATCTGTTTGAAACTGTAAAATCTAAAGGTCTAAAAATAAAGATACTGGAGACTGGGATCACCCTTTGTAGCTTATTTGCCATGCCTAAGCAGTCGCGCTCAAATTCCACATATTAAGACGCAGGCAGAAAGGGTCTGGATTAGGTCTGGCGCCCAAATTGTTAAACTATGGAATCAAACGTTGTCCACTTTGATCAAATATAAAGTGGTATTCGCCGATCTGAAATGACACTTTCAGACGATAGCACAGCGACGAGCAGGCAATAACGGACAAGCAGGGTCGAGACTAACACAAAGGAGGCGTGAATAGTCATGTGCTTATTGATTTCGTCCATCAGCTATACTGCTAACCTATTCCCGGATAAACTGGGATTTGGGTTGAGGGTCCAATTGTCTTTAAAGACAACCGAGTTCCAGGAATATTTCCTCAGAAAGTAAACCAGCAAGAAAGAGGTGTGTTAGTTTAAGAAGCAGGAGCTGGCATTTGGTCTGTTTGACCAACTTACCGCTTCAACACAGACGGCCTTGCACTGGGCGCCGTTGAAGTCGTCGGTGCAACGCGCGAGTTCTTCGAAGTTCACATCCTCACTAGAAAATAGACAGACATATCCAGTCGATGATAAAA
This sequence comes from Ligula intestinalis, assembly GCA_036362985.1. Lineage (NCBI taxonomy): Eukaryota > Metazoa > Platyhelminthes > Cestoda > Diphyllobothriidea > Diphyllobothriidae > Ligula > Ligula intestinalis. The sequence continues at coordinate 33,608 of JAYGXS010000058.1, forward strand.
GCGAGGGGAAGAAGAACATGGATGTTGGGCATATAGGTGAATAGCACAAGTTTGCACTCGGGTGCTGAGAAAACATGTTTCAAAAACTAATCAAGTAGATTTTAAAGGAGAAGCGGCTGACGGCAGGTCATATTAGGGACGTTTTCAGATCACAACAGCCTCCAAAGGTTTTCTTGTAATGAGCTTAGGTCGGGGATTTTCTGTCCACAAAATTAGAGGATGCCAACAGTATTAACACACACGTAGCCCAGGGCATTTACTACGCCTTTGAGGGTGCGGGAATAATCGCTCACCAGGGACCTGCGTTTTGCATGCTTTACTATTTCCAAAATCCGTGGAACACCTGTTCCTCAATGCGTTCTCATGATCTTTTGCAATATGATATAGGAAGATATACTGAAATTCGCGGATAACGAAATGTGCCTAAAACAATGAACATGCTTTGCAAGTAAACTTGACATTTGAAAAAAAAATTAAACGAACGACTTTTTTACAAATGCAGAATATTTTAGTGGTCAGACAGAAGCTTGAAAAACAAATTACTTTCTCATACAATAAAATTTTTTGTCAATTATCTATTTAACACCTTAACTACCACCACGCAGAGCCTTTGCTAAATCGCAGTTGTCTGAGACATGAAACCAAGAAGGGCTGACCACCATATTTTTACGGACACCAAGAGGGTTTTTCAGACCGTGAGCCAACTTTACACATCATTTGGAGTTAAAATTGCAACTGAATAAAGACCAGAGGCAACTACCAAGCGCCAAATAAGGAAATTGGAAGACCCGCTGCCACAGCAGGAAGCCTCTGGAGTCATTTAACGGATCCAGTCTGGTCGTGAACAAAACGTCTACGTGGAAGAAAGGGAAATACCGTTCAGGAGACGGATGGCTCGATATGCAGCAGTAACAGCAGCAATGAGGTAAGTTTTCCTGTTGTGACTTATTGACGAGACCTGGTCATAAAGAACATTTCAAGGACAAAATACTCGCGAAGGATGGCAACCGTATGGATAGCAAACTGCGTTAATCATGGCTCTTCAGCATTCTGTTTAGTAGCAAGCGGAAGTACTCATCCTGCATTTGCAGTGCTGAAACAGTACCCGAGGCGACTAATTAGCCAAGCAGGGACCACGCGGGCCAATCCCCGGAAGTAAAAATGCAGCAATTAACAGCACGGATTCGAGCGAGCAAGAAACCAGTGCATCTAAATAGCGGAGGCAACGATCATTCAGCACAATTCCGGTTCTACACTCAAGGAAAAATTTCGTCTGTGGATCAGTGACAGCATTACGGGGGAAAATACCTCGCTCAAGGGCACGTTTTCGTTTTTTTAAACCTCCACGGTAGGCGTATTGCCACAGTCACAGTATGTTTGGATGGGATCCAGCAATTGGCATGAAAAACCACGAGTCAAGTATGCCCGCGAGATGCCTGTGAGATAATATTATCTCCGTTTCAAAGATAGGATGGATACAACCTCCATGGTATGGAAACGCTGCTCAGACAAAAATGAAGGATGACGTGCATACACAGACTTTTCCGAAAGTATCTTGGACAACAGCCGTTATCCCGACCAAATACATACATTCGTTCAGAATCGTCCAAGGACCTGCAATTGAGGTTCTGAACGTTTAGATGATGAGGTTCCCAGTGACGTGCAACAAATGGGCCAAACAATAGACGCAATTATCCCATATCGTCTTCATCGTTATTAAACATAACAGCATACTAAAAAGCAATAAAAAACATTGGCTAAATATTTCTGTACCAAGGAATCTTAACAAATCTGACATAATACTCGAGTAAAGCAGATGAATATTCGTGCCAGATATATTCAAATGCTTGCAGGGCCTACCTAACATTCATTTTTCTGGAATGAATCTGCATGATACGGGAACGGGCTTCCTCATTGGGCGCAGGAAATTCGATTTTTCGATCCAGACGACCACTGCGCAGCAGAGCAGGATCAAGGATGTCCACTCGGTTGGTAGCAGCAATGACCTTGATGTCATGATTCGGTTGGAAACCGTCCAGTTGATTCAACAGTTCTAACATGGTGCGCTGCACCTCACGATCGCCAGCTTTTTCGCTGTCAAAACGTTTCGTGCCTGAGAAAGAGGAGGTAAACAAAATGACAAACCGATAATTACTTCCGGCAACCGGAAACAGGCGAGAGGATACAAAAAATAATCACGCGCAGAGCAGAGCAGAGCATAGACCGAAAATTCCAGAGACTTGAGTGCGAAAGCGCGATGTTTGATAAAGCTCAAAATGTTAACAGGGCGCATGAATGATTAAAATGACGTTTAGACAATGCAAAAAGTCCCTTGGTCAGCACTCTACATCAAAATCAATACTTATCTGCAAATTAAAATGGACACGGTAAAAAAGATTCGCTTTCAACTTTGAACTACGTTAACGACTATCAGCTTTAGCATTACGAAACTATTCTGTTGAAATATTTATTCACTAACTACAGTGTTGCTATAACAATCACGGCAAAAGCTAAGGGGTCCTGTTCTCGGCAATAACTTTAGAATAAAGTGTTACGCCACAGTTAATAATCGCGGTACGTTTGAGTCACGGATAGTAACAGAGAAGAAGTAGAAGCAAACGCTGGAACAAGAAATTTATTTGCCTGACGTTTCGGAGTCACGTACATGATGCTGTCTTTGTGATAAAATTCGAGCATGAATCTGAAAGGTCAGGCAAATAAATTGCTTGTCCTAGTGACTGCGTCCACTTATTCTCAATTACGGTAAGAGTATAAGGCGAATAGGGAGCATTGGGACACCCATTAGTGAACCGAACACCTCGCAACAGCACCATCTAGCATGAGAAGAAGGCGAGATATGGATCCAGTATTATGGTTATTTCGCGTGTCTGCAATGAAAATGGTCAAGGGGTCGGGAGTTTGTTGGAAAACTTGTGGAACCTAAGAAAAGAGACTTGCTTCAAGTTGGTTCTGTGGAAAATGCAGCCAAAGCGTATGCATTTAAGTATGTTATTCAATCCGAAGGTAAAATGCGAAATTCAGAGTAAATCATTACCATCAACGGAATATAAGGAGATTATCTGAGTTACTTCTGATGAAATTAAGGACAGTAGCCTGAATATTACTATTACTATATGACTAGAAGCATGTTTACCAGAATGGCTTGAATGACTGTTGACTACTATTATTTGCATCGAAAAGCGGCCATATTCCAACTCCGGACCCAGTTAGTCAATTATTCGAGTGCTCGTATTTGGACTGTTTGCTCTTGTGCAGCAGCTAGGGCGAGTGCCAATGTAAAATATAACACCTGTATTCAGTCTCGTAATCGGGCTAGGTCTGAAAGCGCGACCTAAAATGACTACATATGTACTACTAATTTCTGTTCAGTACAAAACAAACATATATTAAACAAATGCACCTGTTAGCATGACGTTTCAGTGTCGAAAACGCACGAAGATACCCCCTAGTAGTCAGACATTCGGATTGGTTGATGATGTGAATGATAATTTTAGTTTCCTATGAACAACTAACCTGCCCTATTCCAACCAATACCAAAAATAGGTTTGCTGTTAGAGGTTGGCAAGCAATTAATGCCAAAGCAGTAATTTCTAAAGTAAAAGCAAATCAGTCAATACAAAGAGGCGGAGTGGGAAGGTATGAAAGTAGAAAACGGAAAGGACTAATTTTTAACGGTAGGTGAGGCAAGCAGGAAAGACTAACAATGGAATTTTACAAATACAGTTTACTAGAAGGGGGAGGCATTGTGATAAATAAAAGATAATGGCAGCAATGGAGGGGAGCGTAAACGAAGAGGCCGTGGAAAATAATGATAAAAGAGCCCGCGAAGACGAAGCACAAGGTTTGACGAATGTACACACACTTGTAAGTGCCACCGATAAGGGCTTACTAGCCGTCAGCAGTCAGTGATAACCCCAACCCAGATAATAGCTTATCCAAGGTTTTCACTCGGATTCAGTGATTGACTGAGTATTTAAATCCCATGTCCAATATAGACTAAATCGCGAACATCCATTTTCAACCCTATAATCGTCGTAGAACGGCGGAGGACCTTCTTATTCTACTGCAGAGTTTCAAAGTCGACATGAGGAGCCGCGAAATGTTAGATAATAGGTGCTTTAACTGTATCAGCCAAAAATTCGGTACCATCATGTGTTGTTTAACTGCTGAGGAATTACAAGTCCCAACACTTTGAAGTCCGGGGGAAGAGAGCAGGTACATTTGTCAATAAAGGCGCGAGCCATAGCTTACGCGCCCTGCTGTTACGCATTAATGGTGGGTGAAGTAATGCTGGTAATAAAATAATAGAGAACGCCAGTTCTCCAGTAAAAGAGTAGAGAACAGCGGTCCAACAGGCAACATCTACTGGACCGGACGATTTCCTTACGACCTCCAAAACCTGGTTTTAGATTATGGCATGATACTATCCCGCATCTTATTATCACGGATTTGGTCAGACTCCGTCTAGTCAGCCTCAGTTTTTACGAGTGATTTACATTTTTGATACAGAAAGGTCTAAACAGCCGCCAGGACCGTTTGTCCAACATCGTCTCCCAGTGGAGGAGAGGCAACCTTAGCAATCATTTGCAAATTTAATTGTAATTGTGCCTACTAGAGTGAACGCTCAACCAGACTACTGAAGTCTGAACCAAAGTTCGCAAAACATAACCAAAATTCGTGCAGAGAGGTCACTATATATTAATGGGTAGGAGTGTGAGTCAAAGTACAACATACCTATGGCATCCAGCTCATCAATAAAGATGATGGCGGGAACTTTCTCCTTGGCCAACTGGAAAGCATCCCGCACCAATTTCGCTCCATCACCGATGAACATCTGCACAAGTTGGGGAGCAGCAAGCTTGAGGAAAGTGGAATTCGTCTGAGCAGCACACGCACGGGCCAGCAGCGTTTTTCCTGAAGATAGATATTTTTACCAATCAAGTAAAGCATGCGTTTAGGAAAGAAAGCCTTCCGCTGGGTTGAGAACGGAAAAGTATGAATATTATAAGAAAGTATCACAGAGGCGTGGATCGACTTTATTTACAATCCGTCCTAACCGAAGCCTTTTGCTGAGAAAAGGTCTGGGCGGAAAATAAATGCGGTATAGCAAAACGTACGAACTGAAGGGTTAACAACAGCGGATACGCCGATCAGGGCATGAAATGAGTGAGCGACATCTCCGGACAGAGCATGATTATGGTTTTCGAATAACTTGAAGAAAACAGTACTAAATGTAAAGGGCTCACATTGCACAGAGAAGCAACATTAGGATCGCGGACAACCACTAAGCATGTTATTACCACAAGCGTATAAAGTAAATATGGTTCTTTGATTTGGATAATCGGAACTTTTATTCCTTTGGATTCAACGCACAGTACGGATAAGTTATCGGAATAACGAAGACTGGCGCAGGTGTACTGTGCGCCAAAAACCCTTAAACGTCGACTGATATCTTTGACTGACCCTCCTAATAGACTGTGCCAATCTGAACTCCTAATATATCCAAAACGGATCATGGGTTAGGCTACTTCCAGTTTTATTGATTTCTGCATGAAAAATTAACCGTAAGGAAAAATACGATCTAAGTGGCATGGAAATTCCACTGGTTTGCTGACTTATGTGAAAAAGAAAAGGGTTGAGGAAATTTTCACTGTTCGCGCATTAAATAGCATTCGCATTTTTATTCGAAGATTCTGGGGCAAAATAAATATCTGCCTGTGTTCGTCTATGATTCTCCAGTTACTGTACCTGTGCAAAACATTTTCACCAGTAGCACCAAAAAATCGCTACAGTAGGAACATAAAGCGTACTAACTATATAACTGAAGATAACTGACAAAATAAATTAAGCGTACTACTGAATACTGAAATTGTAACTTAACTAATAATAAAAACCAGAAAGGAACTCTCTATCAATTAGTTTGTCGTTATATAGGCACCCGAAAGCAGTGGAAATGCACGTTTGAAATATTTGACATTTTGTGGACAAGACCTACATAAATGACTGGAGCGATTTTTAAACGATAACAAGGATATTTATGTGGAAAAAGTGATTTAATATTAAACCCCAATGACAAATTAGCATGCCCTCCTATTCAATAGCACATTCGAGGACTTCAGCCTGTGTTTCACGCTGTCTTACGCGAATTCATTAGTAACAGGGAGCCACATATGCGACAGATCGGAACATCAGTCTGAACATGAACTGTCGTTCTAACATTTACCTCGAACAGGAAATGTTTAGTATTGTAGTCTATATTCTCCTCTTTGTTTTTTGGCAGGAGCTTTAGCCCATGAAAGTTGGGAAAACTCCAAGAGCAAAGCTACTATGCAGATATTGGAATTCAGATCCGTACTTTTTGTTGTGAAAAAGTATACGCTTAGACATGTTGGTAGATCTACAACATATATGGGATACGGTGTGCAGCATTTCGGCTATACGAATTTCCAATACCGGACGGCCAAGCGGACCGATTTCAACAATGCATGGACGAACAGAGGGAATCTGTGAAGGTAACATCATGAAGCAGACGAAATGGGTCGCCAATTTTACTAGCGATAGCTAAGGGTTTCCAGGTAAGTTCACTGTTGCTCAGCGCGTCAACGTCTCCTACCGCCAGCGGTTCCCAGTACAAGGGTAATAGGAACCACAGCAAACGCGTCTACGTCGCGTTCTGGGAACCACAGCAGACGCGTCTACGAACCGCGTTCCCACCCGCCCTCCCGGCGGCCAAGGTCTGCTACACCCATCTCCCTACGTTGGATCAACTCTCCCCTCCGCCCAATCCGTGTTTTTGATGACGGAACAGCCCCTTCCGGCCACGCTGCTCCGACTCCTCCTCCTCGCCGCCGGAATCGAGGCCAACCCTGGACCTCTCTGGTACTGCTCGTTCTGCCGAGTCCGTCTGGGCCGCCGCGACTGGTCTGTACGTTGCGGCTCCTGCAATGGCTGGTGCCATCTCCGCTGCAGTGGCCTCGCCACGGCTGCCGATTGGTCACCCGCCTTCGCGTGTCCCAGCTGTCCCGTGCCCCCACCGATCTCCATGCCTCCAGCCCGTCCAGTCCTGAACCCAAATCCTCTGGTCTCCGACCTTGCCTCACCACCTGGTCTTAAGATCTTACAATTCAACGCCAACGGCCTTCCTTGGGAAGCTTGACCAGCTCCTGGCCTTCATGCGCTCGCACAGCATAGCTGTGGCGGCTATCCAAGAGACAAAGTGGTCTAACTCCACTAAGGTCCCTTCCTGTGCCGATTACACGATTGTCCGTCGCGACCGCGGCCGCAACAAAGGCGGAGGTTTGGCCTTCCTGGTGGACAAATCCATTGCCCATCACCAGCTTTCCCTGCTTGGAGCCGATCCCACGGAAGTACTGGCGATTTCCCTTGACATTGGCCCGGCGCCGCTAACCGTCGTGAATGTGTACATCCCTCCAACTTCCAGTTGTTCTCCCGGTTTCACCGCCTCTATCGCTCCCTACTTACTTTCTGGAGACAGTCTGGTGCTAGGTGACTTCAACGGTCACCATGACCTATGGTGCTCTAACTTGGCAGCCGACTCCCGAGGAGAAGCTCTGGCTGATGAAATAGAACACGCCCCCTTTGCCGTTCTCAACGAGAACAGCCAAACGCGGCTCCCGACCAACGGCGCCTCCAGCTCGCCCGATGTTTCCCTCGCCAGTCTCAGTCTGGTAGCCTCCACCATGTGGAAGACGGAAATCAGCCTGGGTAGCGACCACCCCCCCCCATTGTGCTCGAATTGGCCACCGCCGCCGAGCGTATCAAGGCCCCCAACCGGCACTTCATTAATTTCAAGAAAGCCAATTGGGCAGCGTTCACGACCGAATGCGAAGCCGAGATCGATGGCCTACCACCTCCCACCTGTGTCCACATGGCGGAGCGAGCCCTTTGTCGACTACTCCTGGCAGCAGCAAGTCACCACATCCCTAACGGCCGCATTCCCTTTCTTCGTCCTAACTATCCGCCCGAAGCCTCCCGCCTGGAACGAGAGAGAGACGAAATACGAGCGCGTGATGCCAGTGACCCGCGCGTTGGCGAACTGAATGGCTTAATCACTAAGACTATCAACGATGGCAAACGCCAACGCTGGCATGAACTAGTTTCAGATTGTAATTTCAGCGGCAACTCAGCTGCCACTTGGAAGCTTTTACGCAACCTGACCAAACCCCAGGCTGACACATCAAACCAGTCTATTAGCTTTGGGGACGGTAAGTTCATTTCCAACAACGGTAAGATCGCCGCGAAGATGAACAAGGTGTTCTCGCCCCGCTCGGCGCCCAGTCCCAAAAGCCAGCGCCCCCTTCTTCGCCTCCTCCATAAAGCCCCGCCCCCAGACATTTCCTTTTCGACTGATGCCATCCTCACCGCCGTGAAGCAAATGAGAGCTTCGAAAACCTTAGGACCAGATGGTCTGGCGCCTATCCATGTGCGCCACATCGGCCCGAAGGTGGCTGCCTACCTTGCCGCCCTCTTCAATCTTTCACTGGGAACTTCAATCATCCCTGATTGCTGGCGCCAGTCGATCATTATCCCCCTGGTCAAAGCGGGTAAGGACCCCTGCCTAGCGACCTCTTATCGTACAATTGCCCTCCTCAGTCCATTGGCGAAGATCCTGGAACGGCTCATCCACCCAATTCTGACGTCTGTGGCGGAACTATCTTGCCACCAACATGGTTTCCGATCGGGTCGAGGAACTACAACGGCGCTTTTCGAGCTCAGCGACGCTATCCTCGAGGGCTTCAATCAACAGAAGCCCGCTTCGCGGACCGTGGCAGTCTCAATTGACCTGTCACGAGCTTTTGACTGCGTCCGCCACGATCAGCTCCTGCAGGACTTGGTCTCGTTGAACGTCCCGACTGGCCTGGTCCGATGGTTGGCGGCTTACATCCGTGGCTGTCACGATCGTGTCCTCTTCCGGGGCGCTCTCTCCAAGCCCCGTAAGCAGTCCTGTAGCGTCCCTCAAGGCTCTGTGCTCAGCCCGACACTCTTTAACATCTACATGCGAGAGCTCCCACTCCCCCGGGCACCTGTGCAAGTGGTATCCTATGCGGACGATATTACGTTCTGCTGCCGGCACCATGACATCGATCAGACTGCACAGCTCCTCACGGAGTTCATGTCTGTTATCGAAAACTTCCTCACCCAGCGCGGAATGACGATCTCGGCAGCCAAGTGGTCCGTAACTGTTTTCACGCTTGATTCGACGGAGTTTAATTGTCACCCGGTCATCACCGTCAATAAGGCGTCGTTACCGCTCGTCTGCAAGCCCAAACTCCTTGGTGTGCGTTTTGATCCGCTCTTCACGTTCGCAGACCATGCCAGGGAGACCGCAAGCAAAGTAAGCCGCCGCACCAAGGTCCTCAAGGCTCTAGCAGGCACATCCTGGGGCTGTGCGAAAGAGACTCTGTCGACTGCTTTCAAGGCGCTGGCCAAGCCGCACCTCACTTATGCGGCATCAATCTGGTCTCCTACGATGAGCTCTTCCAGCTTCCGCCGCCTCCAGTCAGCCCAAAACGCTGCTCTCCGCACGATCACGGGTTGCTATAAAATGTCGCCTATAGATCATCTTCATGCGGAGGCTTCTGTTTTACCGGTCGCCCATCACAACACTCTCCTTAGCCAGCAGTTCTGGTGGAGTTGTTCGCAACCCGGCCATCCCAATTATCACCGTTGCACCGCTCCCGAGCCCTGCCGCAACGTCCAGCCGTCTATTCGAGCACTCCACAAGGAAGCTGTTGCCTCGTCTCTCGCGGACCTACCTGTTGATAGCTCTGCCACCAAGACAGGCTTCCAGCGTCTCCACCAGAGATTCGTTGTCGAGGAGAAACGAGGTTACCGTCCCCCGGTCCTTTTGGGTGGCTATCCGCCTCCGATTGCGGCCTCGGAACGACATCTCCCGAGGGTCACTCGCTGTACTCTGGCGCAGCTACGCAGTGGCTACTGTATGCTCCTTCGCCAGTACCAGAACCGGCTCGACCCATCCATACCCGACTGCTGTCCTGACTGCGGCATCTCGCCGCATTACTGCCATCATCTGTTCGCCTGCAGTTCTCGGCCAGGCACCCACCTCACTCCCGCGGACCTGTGGCTCAAGCCGGTCGAGGTCGCGGCTTTTCTCCGTCTCCCAACTACTCCCAGTTTGGATTCCGGCGGGGATTCCTGATCCAACTATGGGCTACGACACACACACACGTCTTGTTCTCACCCGCTTTCACAGCGGCTAAGGTCTGTTACACCAATCTCCCTAGGTGGATCTATCTCCCCTCCTCTCCATCTGTTTTTTTGATGACGGAGCAGCCCCTCCCGAACACGCTGCTGGTGCTCCTCCTCCTCGTCGCCGCCGGGATTGAGGCCCATCCAGCGGGGCTCCGGATCCAACAAGAACTACTAGCCAGCCAGCCAGTACAAGGGTTATCGACTGCGATGGATTTTAGACGCCAGTGGGATGTAAGACGTTTATGTACCGACAGTTATTCTATTGTTCTATCGTTGTCTTGAGTATCGGCCTACGGAAGATGCAACTCAAAACCGCGGATACAGATGTCCTTTTATTAATTTGGATTTATCAACTGTTTAAATGTCGAGCAGCACGCCCGAGCTTATTTATCTTGTTGCTCTTTTTGATATCCATCCGTTGCGATTCCATCGAAACATGGTTATAAGAACATGAACAAGACCAAGGTAAAGGCGGTTATGAAATCTGACCAATTTATTAAACTATGAGTCTAAATATCTTCGAAACCTGCGGACCCACTTGTAAATTGCACAAACTACCGCAACTCATTACTTCAGCTTTTTAATATGCCTTTAAATTCAAAAGAGCAGTTGAAAACTGGCATTATGAGAATTCTAGTTTTCTTAGATTCTGTACGAAATTTTAAAGGTAACGGATGTACTCTTTATGATCTCAGTGGGTTCAAAATATCAACTGAACTCCTTAAAAGCCATTAGTCTGTTCTCCTTGTCAATGTTGAATATCGGAGGCAATGGAAGCGGTTTTTGTTCAGAAATGAAAAACTTCATGTTGCATAAAAGTCCGAAGATGTAATGTAGTAAAAAATAATGCCTTTTAGAACGACGGTTTAGGTCAAAAATAGTGACGCATAGAAAGTGCGGTCAGTGAGGTGGAATTTTTGTACTTAGTTGAGAAGATGATAATTAAACTACACGGCACGGCTACAGAGTTAACTTAATTTTGTTTCATCATTACCAATAGTATCGAATCGTTAAGCGGTCCTTGTCTAGCAGGAAGCAAATTCTAAGACCATTTTAGGTGTTGTGTTTCGACCGAATCTGTATATCACTACCGAGGATGAAAGTTCACTACGTCTGCTAAAAAAATTCCTGAGGAATTAATTTAGCATGCCGTCCGACAAGGTTATTTTACAGTATACACTACCCGTCAAACGAGACGAGAAACTACAATATTTGACGTAGAAGTGAAGTCTCTGAATAGGAAGTTCCTGTCTTCGACATTTAGCAGGTGACTCAGTGGCGGTAAAATCGGCTGGGAAACTAATCCAAACTTCTAAACAATTTGTTCAAAGTCAAGGGTGAAGTAGGCGAGGGTGCTCAGATTCTACCTTTTAAGTACTAACGTGGTAAGCGAGCAATAGGTTGGTCATTTACTTTCAAATAAAGATATTGATAGTTACCTGTTCCAGGCGGCCCATATAGTAGAACACCTTTAGGTGGTTGAATGCCAATAGCTTCAAACCGTTCTTTGTGAGTCATAGGAAGCACGACGGCCTCAATGAGCTCTTGGATCTGCTTGTCAAGACCACCGATGTCACCGTACCTTTCTGTTGGACGGTCGTCAACTTCCATAGCCTTAACTCGGGAGTCAAATTCCGGCGGGAGCTTTTCAAGAATGAGGTAGGAATCCTTATTAACACCCACGAGGTCACCCGGCTTTAGCTCCTCGGCAGGAACGAGCCCGATGACGGGTAGAAAGTAAGTTTGACGAGTGCTGGTCTTTACAACAGCACACTTGCCCTTCCTCTGTGAATCTAAATCTATGTTTGCTCCGTCTTCTTCTTCGTCATCCGGTTCGACGTCAAGAAGCTGAATCATTAAACAAAATAAATGGGACCAACCTCGACTACTGTCGCCACCAGGTACGGTAAGGCTTTGTTCATTTTAATTTTGCTTTTGCTGTCCTTGACTTTGGATTGCTTCATTTTTATTTCATGGTCCACTCGATGTAATTCTGATTTCATTATCTAAAACTTCATAAACGAGGACAAAAAGTCGTACGCGGATCTCCCCATCCAAGAGACGTGTGCGGCTGGCAAGTTCACTCGGCGTCATTCTCATGACTTCATCTATCATAGCCTCCTATAAAGGTAAATAATGAAAATATTTGTTTAGCACGCACGTCCACATCATCCCAAACAGGCCTTTCAATTGTAGCCATATTCTCCCAAGCTGCTTATAGAAAGATACCGCGAGGGAACCCGCTGACGAACGAAAGGATTAGTAAGAGAAATATCTTCCTTCCCGCCCTGGTTACAATTCAGTAAAATATTCATTCAATTTCAATATATTTAAGACAAAAGGCCCAAGGTCCGGAGGAGTCTCTTCAACGATAGTTCAAGACAGAAGAATAAACCCAAACAGGACGGCGATCCTCGAAAGGAAGTGGGAACCGCTGACTGGTTGAGTTGATGTTGTCATCCGCGGCCATAAGAAAAAAGGCATCAAGTCTTCTTTCGAAACTGGCACCGATATTGCTTGGACAATATCCTCACTAATCGACTTCCAGTCTTTGAAGAACTGACGGTAGAACCGGTATTTATGAGGCAGATGGTCTGAGCGTTGCTGGACTAGACGAAAGGAGTTGCCTCGGGTGCGAGCGTCGTAATTTCGAATGATGATCCAATCCATCTCTGGGTAGTATTTGAGCACAACCAAGCAGAACAGAAAAATTAGATCCCCTCGACGTCGACGATACTTCAGAGAAAACAATTCTAAACTGAGAAGACGTGCTTCATATGGAAGTCCACGGAGTTGTGGGACCATCCTAGAACCCAGTCGTTGCACCGATTCAAGTGCGAGCATTTCTCCTGCGTAGCAAGGAAAGTAGACCAGAACCTCGAACTCGATGACAGGCCAAAAAATGATGGAGAACTGCTTTTTAAATATGGTGGGAGACCACAAAGAGAAGGTCCTCCTCAACATCCATAAGCGCCGAAGCCCAGCCGCACGAATTTTGGCTGTGTGACAGTTTGTTTTCAAATTGTCTTGTATCATGACTCCGAGGTCGCGGAATTTGGTGACTTGTCGGAGTGGGAAATCATTGAGCGAGTATGGTGAGACGACCTCAGTAGATCCAATTGTCATGAACGCCGATTTCGCAGCATTGACCGGCAATTGGTTACTTGAAGCCCAATAGGCTGACTGGATAAGGTCCTATTGCAGGGCGATTATGTCGTTGGCACCTGTTATATCGTGCCATATTTTCAGGTCGTCGGCGTACAATGCGAACGGGGAGGAAAGTAATTGTTTCAGATCCTGAACGTAGATGGAGAACAAGGCGGGGGCAAGAATGGATCCTTGAGGAACCCCAGATGATGCGACCTCGGCAGGAGACAATACACCTCCGACACTGACACTCCAAGTCCTATCACTCCAATATGACCAGATCCAGTTCAGAATGTTGCCATCAATACCAAGGGTAGCTTACTTGTTTACGATCAATTGGTGAGAAACCCGGTCAAACACTTTACTGAAGTCGATAAATACCACGTGCGTTGGACAACCCCTATCTTTCGATTCAGCCCAAGACTCACGGGAAAATAACAGGTTTGTTGCACAAGATTTTCCGCACGTAAAATCGTATTGCTCTTGAATCAAACCATTTTTTGGTCCAGGAAATTGTCGATCGCTTGTTTTGTGAGGGTTTCGAGAGCCTTCACTAAAACCGAGGTGAGGGTTACCGGCCTATAATTGGAGGGAAGCGATTTATCACCGGATTTATAAAACGGCTTCATGACCACAATCTTCCAATCTTGAGGAAGAGTGCTCGTACTGATGGACGTGTGAAAAATATCCATAGCAAATGGAGCATAAGTGGGTGCAGGTTGTCAGGTCAAGGTGAGGTCGAGGATTAAAAAGCAGTTAAAATACGGATAACCTTTTCTACAGAGAACTCGATGTTCGTTAAAATCGTCGGGCTCTGAGATGGGAGGAATACTGTATCGCCGGGCTCTGAGATGGGAGGAACACTGTATTGTTTGCTGCTGGTTAGCATATACACCCCGGTATTGTGATGCCAAGGCTTGCACTTTCTCCCCGTCCGATAACATGCGTTGACCATCCGCTGCAATCAGCTCTGGAATTCCAGGTTGAGCTCTGCGACGATGGTTGATATAGGCGTGGAGCCGCTTTGGTTGAGAGTCGGTGACATCCAGTATGTCATCTTCGTAATCTCTTTTACCTTGCCTTATAAGGGCATGGCATTCATTACGCACTTGCTTATAGCGAGCAAATACAGATTGCGCTCCGAGTGAACGGAACGCTTTCCACGCTCGGTCGCGCTTTCGCAATTAGCCTTGAGCTAAGTGGAAAAGAGCCGGTGGAAAGAGCCGGGACGAGCCAGGGGCAGACATTGGAGATAACTCCGCGACAAGTGCGGTAACGTTAGATTTCAAAAGTTCCCATTTGTCCTCTACAGAGTCAGCGGTAGACACCTCCCATAGCAAAAGTGGAGCAGCTTGACGCATGCCGTCAAAGTCCGTACGCCAAACATTTGGCCGTGGTGGTCTCCGGGGTCTAACTGTCGGTCGTGAAAGCAGATAGTACGCGGAAACGATGCAGTGATCACCAGTGGCCGTGGATTCGAGATGGTGACATTCGAAATTTCATCATGCTGGTTAGCTAAGATTAAATCTAAACACGACGACGAAAAAGCTGATATCCGCGTACATGTCGCACAAGACCATGGACTGAAAAAACATCAAGAAAAGCGTTGTTTAGACAGTTTGGAGGTGTGGATACTGGTGGTGCCAAAGACCAATTAACCGAAGGAAGGTTAACGTCGCCCAAAATACAAACATGAGAAGATGATGCGTATCCAGCGAATGTGTCGAGCCAGGCCAGAGACGTAGTGCTAGGACTTTTGTACACAACACCCACCATAACAAGTGATTCGCGGGAACTAGAGACTGACACTCAAAGTCGTTCAACGTTGCTTTGCAATGACGAGGCCTTCCGGGCCTAAAATATAAAATTTATTTATTTATAGGTCTTGTCTCACGTACAAAGCGACCCCGCCATACGCAGATCCGGCTATATCAGTTCGGTAAACGTTGTAGCCAGGAATGTGAACTTCAGCGTCACCAATATCAGGATGGAGCCAAGTCTCCGTAAATCCAACGAAGAACGGCCTCTGGTTGTTAACCCAATGGGAGAGCTCGGCGAGCTTGGGAAGCAAGCTTCTGGCATTGATTAGACCGATTGGGGAGGCTGTTCGACTGAGTTGTCTAACAAACTCACGATCAATGGTGCAGTGAGGAGACGGCGTCTCCTCATAACCCGAAAATTCCGGATTATCAGGTCCGTTTCGCTGGTGAGTGTCCGACGCTTTAGCTCTTGGACGGCCATGCGGCGTTTTTCACGTTCTTTGGGTGAGAGGTCGGGTTTTACTGATACCGGTAGGCCTTTGAGCTCATAAAATCTTGACAGCCATTTTTAGCAATCACAGATGACTCGAATATGAGCTTTATCGGACGTGGGCGGCTTTTCTGATTTGGCACCAAGCCGAATCATTTGGTTAACCGCGATTTCCTCACCAGCATTCTCCAACATCCGTTGCAATATGGGATTGATCTCAGCTTTGTCAAAGTTTACTCGAGATGTGGCATCGCCTTCTGTCGATTCAGGAACGTTGAACATGATCAGACTTCTTTCATGTTGTCTCACTTCAGTACTTGATCGTTTCACCGACATAGATGTGGGCGCTGCAGCAACAACCGCGGGATTCGTGCGTTTCGGCACACTTGTTGATGGGGTCTGCTCTGGAATCGAGTCGGGGGCGGGAACAGGCGCAGGTGGGTTGGTTGCTCTCTGTCGTCTAGACCTCGTGGGCTTCGTGGTTACAGGAAAAAACGTGGAGAGGAACAAGTCGTGTCACCCCGGCCAACAGAATCTGGAGATGCGGAGTCTGCAGCTGAAGGAGCTATAATAGGTGGAACTATCTTCTCGTCCACATCTGCTTGAACTGTGCCAGCATGGATAGTGGAAAGATGGAGGGCAGCTTGGGTTCTACAGTGCTCACAATAGATGACGCAGCATTGAACATCTAATTCTTTGAGAACTTCGTACTTTTCGGTGGTCACAGCTAAACAAGCAATTTGGAACCAGCTGGAACAGCCCTGGCATTGGACGGCTTTCGTCCGACGTGCGACATTGCAGTTCCATTGAGGATATTAAGTAGAATTCGTCCTTTTGAGAAATTAGCGGATTCAAAATAAAAAAGATCGAATGAAGAAGATTTTATATAATAAATACCAAGACTAAAAGCATTTCTTCTTGTAAATAGATCGATTTATAAAAATCTTCCACGTTGTCACACGTTGTATCAAATTTTTACATCCTGAAAATGGTCTGGAGTATTGATAGTGCCTCCCTAGAAGCATATGCGAGGCTAAAATTCGAAAATAAAGGTGTATGAAACTCTACATGGAAAATCAATGTTGAATTTTGAGCAGGTTTCAGCTCCAGACGAAACCTTACCACATACGATTGCGTTCAACTTCATCGCCAGTGGAGACCCAATGGCCATTTAGTTCACAACGTCCGTCCAGCATACCGGATATGATAGTTAGGGTGAGACGGTTTGACATACCATTATATCTAGATTACATTCCTGTTCATAAGCAGTGGCGATGATTAAATCAATATTCAACTTCAAGAATCAGGTAATTCCGTGGTTCTTTAACCTTCCCTTCGTCTCTTAAGGTTAATCCTCCGGTCTTCTGTGAGCTGTGGTTGTCTTAGAGGCCCTCACTTGTAATATTTGAAGTCAGACTGATAATTTTGTCCTTTTACACCTACTCTGACACGTTTATTATTGTTTGGTCATAATCCTTTCTATCAATGTAACAGTGGTCAGTCAGTATATTTGAGGGGAAAATAGGCTTGCGCCTTTGAACTCCCTATTTTTCACATCAAAATCTCAAGAGTTAGAAACAATGTTAACAAGATTTCAGTCAGGAAAATATAGACCGTCACATGGTGCAGTGGTGTTTCGAGACTAATTTGTCATATAGTTCCCGTTGTGCTGCAGCATGCGTATATCAAATCGGTGTTTGAATATCTCCACAGATTGGGACATAACAATTGCCTCGGGAAGGTTATTCCCTGGGTCCAGGACCCGATCAGAGAAAAAATACTTCCTCACGTCATATCGACCTTGGGGCACATACAGTTTGAAGAGATGTTACCGGAGATTAGTTGTAATGGTGGGGTGGAAAAAGTCGTACACATGAGAGCGCAGTCCAAGCCACGCACAATACGGAAGGTTTGTATCAACTCTCCACGTAACTGCCTATAACTCAGAGGATAGAGATTAAGATTATTTAGGTGGATCTCATATGGTAGTGAACCTTGGCCTCTTACCAATTCTGTTGCCTGCCGCTGCACTCTCTCAAGTACTTTATAATCCTGCCGCATCCATGGTCTCCAGGCTTGAATCACGTATTCAAGATGTGGCCTTATGAAGGTACTGAAGATTTTCGAGAAACGGTCTTCATCAAAAACCGTGAATGCCCGCTTGATGGCGTACATAATTTAAGTTTCAGTTTTAGCGTCCTTGCAACATTGTGTAGAAGATTTGAGGTTGTCTGTCATCCAGATGCCGAGATCTTTCTGTATTTCTGTTTCTTGGAGTGGGATTCCGTTCAGATAATAAGATATTTATTATGTCATTTTACAGACAATTGTAAAGAGTTGGTTATGCACCTCTTGGGCGCCTTCCAAAACCTCGAAGACCGGAAAAAGCCTAAAACAAGCTCCCTATGTTGCAGCCAGTATTAGTTTCGTTTCAGGTTTTGTGTTTTGTCAATACTGGGCGAGATAGGGAGTTTGTTTCAAGTGACAAAAACCTTCCTTCAAAGGTATGATACAAACGGAATAAATGTACAGTTGACACATCAGCACGAGAAATGTTGCATATCATTTAAGGACATTAGTTCGAGACGGAGAGGGTTGGCACAAGAACACAGTGTTCTCAGTCTTCCTTCAATGGTTGCCGGCAAAAGTTGCGCGCTATCAGCTGAAGAGTTAGCAGACTGCGGGCTGCTACTTCAGCAGAATTATCTTCAGCATGAAGCCTGGCGGGGTTCAAAGTCCACGAACGCCATCAGAGTGACAGAGAGATTCCACCGAGTCAGCACCCGCAATTCGTGAAAATTGTCCTGAATGTAGAAAACTAGTTTTAGCTCTCTTAAACACAGGGTAGCTTTGCTGGGTTTTAATAATTTTGGGCAGCTTATTTCAGATTGATATGGTATTTACTGAAAAGAATTGCCGGTACTTAACTGTACGTGCCATAGGAAGAAATAAAAACACGTCTCGATGAATGGCGCGTCGAGAGTGCTCAAGCTGCCTTATTGTACTGAGAGGATTAAAGGTTTGACCATTCAAAAGTTTAAACAGTAAAATAGACCCTTCTGAAATCTACGAAGCCATAGGGGATACAGCTTTATAAGTTCGCACCTTTGCTGGTAGGCTAAGTTACGGCGTTCTGTAGTGAAAACTCTGCTAGTGAAGAAGTGCTGCACCGATTCTATTTTCTTCCGTTCACTAGCGCGCAGAAGACTGAATAGGGGCGAGCAGTATTCAAGACTAGGTCTCACGTACATATTATAAAGGCTAGTTCTAACCTTGATAGTCTTAAAATTTCTAAGGATAAATCCGGTTGTTCGGTGTGCTTTCGAGACTATCAGGGCACAGTGCTCTGACAAATTGAGACTATTAGAGTAGGATATGCCCAAATCCTTGATAACTGCTGGAACATGTAGTTCGTGGCCGTCAATGCTTAATTCCGGTTGATGATCGTCGCCAACAACCATAACGGAACATTTGTGCCATGAAAAAGGTAGGAACCATGTGCAACACCACTGGACGAAGGCCTGAAGATCCTTTTTTATCAGCTCGAACACGATGTTGCGATCTGCCGGTTTATATCGATAAGCGACATTTAAATCATCAGCGTACATGAAGGGCCTGCCATACTGAAAACAATCTGAAACGTCGTTGACAAACAGTCAAAATAGGAGCGGACCCAGTTCACTACCCTGTATAACTCCACTCCTCACATGCGTGGGGTTGGAGATAACATTGGAAATTTTTACTCGTTGTGTACAAGCATCCAAATAGGAAGATATGTAGTTCAGAGGCTTGCTACCTATGCCGAAGGAGGCCAGTTTCAGAAGGAGGAGGTTATGATCGACCCGATCAAAGGCCTTAGTAAAATCAAAATAGACGCTATAAGTGGCAAAACCGCTGTCTCTAGATTGCAGCACATAATCAAAGAAAGAGAGCTGGCAGGTGTCACAAGATCGATGGTAGGGTCGCGCATCAAGGTGCGAATTTCGATTTCCCATGCGCAGCAAAGTGCATTTGTTCGAATTGAAGGACAGAGGTCATCTAAACGACCAATCGTTTAATCGACAAATATTTTTCTGGAAGCTATCTTCATCGGCAGCACACTTGATGACCTTCCATATTTTTACATCATCTGCAAACTTTGCACACTCGCAGTCCAATTCCTGTAGACAATCATAAATGAACGAGAGAAAGATGGTGGGTCCAAGTACTGAACCTTGAGAGACTTCACTCTCGATGACTGTCGGCCTTGATTGTTGTCGTCCTACCCACACCCTCTGGGAACTACCAAATAGGAAATTCTCGATCCACGTAAGAATTCTGCCTCCGATTCCCATCAGTCTCAACTTATGCAAGAGACGTTGGTGTGGAACACTGTCGAAGGCCTTCCGGAAATCAATGAAGGCTGCATGTACGGTTTATTTTGCATCAATTGCCCTTGTCCAGCTTTGCATCGTTTAGAGCAAGTTTATTGCACATGACCTAACCCTTCGAAAGCCATATTGCGCATTTGACAAAATATTGTGAGTTTCACAATATATCATCAATTGCTTCTCGATGATCTTCTCCATTACTTTGCAGCATATGGAGGTCAGACTCACGAGTCTGCAGTTGTTCGCAGGTGCATGACTACCACTTTTGTGAAGCGGTGTAATATGCGCAGCTTTCCAGTCCGGAGGAAGTACTTAATTATTAAAAGATTTCTGGCACATCATGGAAAGCGGTTTAGCCAGCTCTCTAGCAAGTTCCTTGAACAATTTCGCAGGAATCTCATATGGACCCGGAGATTTACATTCCTTAAAGCTTTTTAGGTCTTGGAATATCGTCTGTTCTCCAAACCAAATATCCTCAAAATTTGGTGCTCCCGCGACCTCGCCAACAGTTGCGATGAAGGCAGGTTTTATGGTGAAAACCGACTGAAAGAAGTTAGCAAAATTTTCTGCTTTGTTTTTGCAGTCGGAGATTTCGCGACCATAATCATTTTGCATAACAGGAATCGGGTTCCTGTCGCGTGTGCTTTTCCTCAAATAACTGCATGGCAGCTTTGGATTTTTCACAGCTCGACAAACTAAATCGCTCTCGAAGTCCTGTCGTCCTTTGAAAACCATTTGTTTAACCTTGTTCCGCTGGGGTTTGTACTGTTTAAAAGCTTCGTTGCAGCTTGTCTGGCAAAACTTCTTCCAAAGCTTTCCTTTTTTATTGATCTCTCTTTTGAGATCTCTGTTCAGCCATTGAGGTTGGCTATATATTTTGGGAACTGAAAGTGGACAATGACTGCGCATTAAATGCCACAACCACTCCTTAAATTTATTCTAGTCTTCAGTGACTTCCACGGAGAAAAGAAGACCCCAGTCTATTTGTAATGCATCTACTCTCATTTGAGAGAAGTCACCTCACCATATATTCGGCCTTGGTTTGTCTACTGTAGGGGGTAACGAATATAGACCATAATCCCACGAAAGTACAGCGTGATAACTTAGACCTAGTGGAGTTAGGCAGCATGCTTCGTCTATACTGTCGGGATGCTTGGTGAAGATTAGGTCTAAACAACCAGCCTGTTGCCCTTTGCATGCTCCAGTTGGACCGGGGACGTGTTGTATGAGAAGAACCTCAAGTGTTGTTTTTAGAAGATGGTGATAAAAGCATTTTTAGAACAATTCGCCCGCAAATCGTTCCAACTTATGCTGGGCGAATTGAAATCACCCCTGAGTACAACATCGGGTGGACTACCTATCTCCTTTATGCACAACAGTAAACACGCATCTGTATCAGTGTTTGTCCGCGGTGGTCGGTAGACGGTCACGGCTTCCAGGGGCTGCGACCTCCGTGCCTTAATTGTCAGCCAAATAGCCTCCATACCATGGGTTATCCTTTCAGGCCTCTCGCACACACTTAATTCGCTGTTTACATACATAGCAACTCCTCCACTCTGACGTTCAAATCTGTCTCGTCTAAGCAACTGCTATCCAGAAAGCCCCATTTCGAAATCGCTGATGCCTGTGATAGCCATGTTTCTGTTATTGCTATAACATCAGGGGACTCATCGGCTACCTGTATTCGAAATTCATCAAACTTCGAGAATAGACTCTGAGCGTTAGTATGCAGAAATTTTAGTCTGCGAGACTCCACAGTGTCCAATTCACTTGGGCGCGAGTTTGCCAGTACTACTGGACCGCAGCCGTCATCAGGATTGACTGCTTCCACAGCACTAAGGTAGTTTTCTGTATTATTTGGTCCCTGAATATAGCCAGATTGCTCTCTCCAGCTCTCTTTCTCCCCTGTAGTTCCGCCACCAATTCTCGGCGTAGTCCGGCTGAAAAAACACCGTCTTATGTGAGTGGCTGAGGGCTGTTTTCCGGGACAGAACCAAGTTCATCTGTTCTTTTTTTATGCAAGACTACCTTGATAGGTCTAGGCCGGACAGTTTCCGACTGTTCAGTAACCTGTTTGCCTATCCTGAAGGCTGCACAAACTCCTACTGCACAAACTCCTACTGGTCCCGGACATAAGTTGGGGACGCATATCGTTGCTATCCTCTGGATTGGTTTTAATAAAACATTCTACAGTGTCCCACGCCACGTATTACTCTACAAGATTCTAGAATATGGAATAAAGGGAATTCACTTAATTTGATAGCATAATTTTTGATAGATTAATTACAGTCTGTTAGTATTGGCAGTACGAGCTAAAATTCAATTCCGGTTGCCAGGGCTTAATTCTCGGATCATTCCTGTTCTGTTTCTATCGCAATGACTGCATGAATTGACGTTACAACAGATTATATCGAGACATCGCAACCGGCCAAATGCAGGAATGAGGAACCATCTTCAGAAGAAGGGCTTAGCTGTTTATGTGGATGATCCGATAAATTGTATTGACCTCCGAGAACTGTGTCGCACTATGAGTGAAGCCAAAAAGGCTGGCGGATGTAGGCGGATTTGTTTGTTTAATTATTTTTTTATTTGGTGAGGGTAATAGTCAATGCCTTTGAAAACCCTACTGACTATATACTAATGCATTTCTTAAATACCATGTACCAATAGGGAGTTCAAAGGCGTTTGCATATATTTCCTTTAATAAACTTGACTTCACTTGACTTGACATGCACATGCACATTGCCACTACTAACATCGAATTAGCTAACAGTAAGTAGCATTGTTTTTAAAAACTTCGAGAGACAAGGGGATAAGGAGAGACGCATGTAATTATCCAAGCGTTGCTTGTACAACTGAAGGGCAGTAGTCTCCACGACTGACTGTGAGAGGAGTTCCTCCAAACATGCTTACCCGTGAAGAATATGGACTATATCAAGTTCGGTGATTTCTTCTCACTGGTTAAAACAGTTAACCTATGTGGGAATTTTTTTCTATACCTCGGTTTAAGCTTGCTGGAAATCTGCAAGGACCACGCCGTTGTATAAAGGGAGCAGAAAGATATCCAGAAACAATTCTAGAACAATCAAGATTAGACAACTGTATATGGTAAGGTAATGAGCACTGTCCAGTCACAAGTTCGCTTGTATGGCCTTGAACATTCTCGAGGAGGTTGAAGTCTTTCGCGGTCTCTAAGCTTGGATAGTGAACTGCAGTAGCCCCTGTGTAAAGGTTCCAAAGAGTTTTGGAAGCAGTCTTCATTAAGGTTAGAGAAAGCCCGCTTGGCAAACAATAAAACTGGCATCGCGGCCTACTCTCAATTTGGAACGCGATCCACATGCCCACGTGCTTATGCACATCCACTTCTTGCAGTGGTGTGACATTCAGGTAGTATATCAAGAGGTTTTTAAAACTACTTTTTCCGACTGCTAGAATATTGAATTTGTTTTTATTGAACTGCAAATGTCAATTCTTCGATCATTTTTGAAGTAGAATCGGATTTTCCCCACAAAGGCTCTTCATAAGTTACAGTGTGGATGGCGCTCCAAAGCGTAATATTATCGGCAAGCAAGGTGAAATCACAATTCGGTTCACTGGTGCAATTGTTGACGTATATACTGGCCCATGTAAGGCCAAGCACGGAGCCTTGAGGGACACCACTCCCAGCCGAAACCTCCATTGACTGTTAATCGCGGCACAGACCGTTTGAAAGCGACCAACTGGGAGAATTCGAAGCAGCTTGAGGAGATTTCCTCTAAAACATGTTTAACTGCACTTGTGAAGGATTCACTGATATGGAAAAATGTCAATATATACTATATGCAGCGGATTTCCTCCATAAACTGTCCGGGTTCAACGTTCCAAGTACTAGAGCAAGCTCTTCACGTAAGACTCAGATCCTAGGGAATACATACTGCGCATCGGATACTAGGTTATGCTGCTCTAAGAAGCAACTCAGGTCTCGAATACTTAGTTTTCCACAATTTTGCAGTACGTAGGTCTTTTATGAAGATCGTTCTGTCACCTTTATATAGCGGTGCGATCCGTGCAGATTGCTAGTCGGCGTGTAAACAGCCGGCGAGGCTGGGAAAAGTAGTGGAAGCGATTCAGCTAGTTCCTCAGCGAGCTCCTTCAGTAAGTTGGGTGGTATGTTATCGGGACCCGGTGGTTTCAGCTCATTTAGCCCCAGAAACGCCTGAGGAATAGTCGATTAGCAAAAAATACACTACCAATCTTCGGACCCTCATCGAAGTCACAGCTGAGCATGGTCAGGTTTGTTAAGAGATGTATAAGCAAAAACCTCTGAACCCCCTATTGGTACTCAGCAATGAAGAAATGCATTGGTGCAACAGAACATTTCCAAAGAGGTCTTTTACATAATTGCGGGGGAAAGGCGAGTAGACGCCGGTTATTTCGGAAAAGTAAACATAAATGACTACTCACTAGTTAAAAGTAACGCAATCGTATGTGTAAGCTCAGCGATGATACCCATGTAAGCATTGAGGAAGTCAAGTTAAGCGAACGAACGTTTTCGATTAATTCATCATCAGGCAATACAGTAATATAAGGGAGGGTAGAGTTAACGAAAGTTTTAGGCAAACCAATCAGTAGTAACAAGGGGGAGAGAGGGGGGAGAGGTGTAAAAGGATCAAGGGGGATCAAGGGGATCAGATTCTAGTCTTAATTAGGGACAGAGAAATGGGGTGGGGGGAGAGGGGAAGGGGAAGGTGTCCGACAATTAGTTCATGTCATCCAGTGGTCCTCGTCTCGGGTTTTTTTTTTGGGTTGTGTGAGGACGCAAGGTGTCAACGTCTTGAGACTGTGTCGGTGGCCTTTGGATGCTTGATGCCGCTGTCTCATCATTGTTTCGCGGCGTAGTAAGTGGCGTGAGGGCAGATTTTGAAAAGGCTTTTGGCCACGGGAGCCTTAGGGCCGCTACAAATGCTTTCTGCACACATAAAATTGGGTTTGTGAGGCGAATGGCGACTGCTTCTGCCGTCGCAAGTATCCGCTGACGCAGGAACTTAGAGTGTTTAGCCGGAACTTTGTAGACGACTCTAAATGCTTGGTTGACGTCTACCCGATGACCGCTGTCTACCAAGTGAGCCAGAATTGCGCTTGATATTGACTAAGTTTCGCCTCTGTTTAGCCACGCAGGGTGATGCTCTCTCATGCGCTTGGATAGACGTCTAATCGTTCGACCAATGTATGTGTAAGCATTTATATTGTTCCGATGCTTATTGCCGATGCCAATTGACGCAAACCAGTAGGCGTGAGTAAAAAGCGCACAATGTAAAATTGCTCAGGCGTGGCTCAGAGATTCTATTAGTTGGAATCTTATTTCAGCGATTTTTAAAGAGCAAATACTGGCACTCGTGGGCGGAAATAATGTGTGAGATCGGACTGATACGCTGCTGAGAATATCAGGAGGAAACTACCCCTGTTAGTATCTCTAACCTAAGCGTCAGACGATGAAGAGACCACAGTTGTCACGAAAGCACCCCGAAGAATTGTGAAAGTTACTCAGCTTTTGCTCCATCTTCACTAATTTCTAGGTAGTTGCTTATCTTCTGAGGGGGGAGGATCTCTGTTCCGTGTGCTCTTTCCTATGTAACTATAGAATAACCTCGAATTTTCAAATCTGCGGTTATGCTGGTCTTTTTCGAAATGTTGCCGTGTCCAGAAGATAAGTTGCTTAACTAGGTTTCTCTGTGTATTGTATACGCTAATGGATACAGAATAACCATCGGCGAGAGATTCCCTCAACAACCTCAGCAGTAATTCCCAAGGAGGATATGCAGTAACTCGATTATAGTGCACGAAGAGGCTGATACTCAATTAATGTTGTAGATTTTTGCCTTTATTTGATCGAAGTCACCAAACCAAATATTTATTCCCATTTTGGTAAGCTGTTCAGTTACTCGTTACCAATTCAGTCTTGAGACCGGATAAGAGTGGATTCGGAGGCACAGATTGCGATGGCGCAAGTCTACTGCCACTATAAACTAATTGAAATGCAAGTCATCGTCCCCGCGCCTACCCAAAATCGGACACGCACGATGGACGTAATTGGTAGCCTCGGTCACTGTCCAGATAAAGGAAATTGTCCATCGGTAAAAGACTAGTTCCATTCATGCGGATCCTGCGAATAGTGACGTGCTTTCTGTATAACGACTGTTTTGCCTTTTTTATGATCTGTCCGAAGTACGTGCAGCCGAAAGTGGAGAGGTCCAAAACTATTTTGCATAGTTTCATATCGTATGGTGTCGAAGGCATAGAATTCCGCGAAAATGGTTGCAGACGTTCTCATTGTTGCTTGTATTTTTCGGACATTAAGCGGAGGCTCGAGTTATACCACAACAAAAGTCACCAAAAATGGGAAACACACATTTATCTACACCAATGTACATATTCTACTGTCCAAGTTTAGTGATCTGAAAGCGCGCCTCTGTGATCTTTGCTTCGACATCATCTCTTTGACAGAAACCTAATTGAGAAGAAGAAGACTAGATCGCTGGGACAATATGTTTATTCGCCTGACGTTTCGATATCCGTCGCGGATTCGACGTCAGAGACATGAGTATCAGAAACAGGTTCAGAAACCTTATTGTCTGAAAATGTGGATGACTGCAAATGGGCACTACCAGGATTTAATTTGCGTTCGAAGGAGTTGGAGAGGGCGCCATTCACGTAAAAATGAACTGATAGTGGCAAGAAAACCAGAAAGGTTTGCATACAGCGTCAAGACTGGCCGACTTACTCTAGAGGAACCGGGATCACTTAGCCTTCAAGTTCTGACCGTCTATCTACCATCAGGAAATGACTGCGAAGCTAACGCTCGTCTGTTAGAGAGACTAGCATTATTGGCTGCCTAGTCTGACTTATTGCTTATGGGCGAATTCGACGGATCGTTCATTGAGTAGAGTTAAACATACACAGGCAGTCCAGAACTAACGTTTGACCGACGTTTTTTGGATGTGACACTCAGGTCATTCCTCACTCAACATGTCGTCGCCCCCATCTATAAGGGAGGTTCACGCCATGCTTGCGAGAAATTGACGTCCTGTAGGTCTAACTTGCATCGCGTGCAAAATAAAGGAGCGCATTATCAAGAGGCATTTAATGGGATTCCTGGAAAATTGCAAAATTTTATGCGATGATCGACATGGCTTTCATCCCGGACGCTCTTGCATCACGAGTGCTCTTTACTCGCATGAGAAGTAGATAGAGGCTACAAACAAGGGCTATCCAACTGATGTCATATTTTTCGACTTCAAGAAGGCTTTCGATAGTGTACCGCACAGGTTTCGTTGATAGAAGATTTGGGAGGCGACAATTCAAGGAAAAATGTCTAACTGGATAAAAAAGTTTTTTTCCCTCAGAGAACAGAGGGTCGTTGGTGAAAACTCAACCTACGAATGGACAAGAGTAGAAAGTGGTGTACAAAAGGTTCTGTTTTGGGTCCGCTTCTCTTTCTAATCTACGTAAATGACTGCCTCAACGACCTAGACTGTGCAACTGTCATGTTTGCGGATGAGATAAACATATGGGTCGAAGTTAGCTACACTGACGACGCTACGATGTTACAATTAAGCATCGGTAAACTGACATTCTGGTCGTCCACGTGGCTTATTAATTTTAATGCATTCAAATGTCTAGTCCTTCACACAATCCCCGGTCGAAAAGTGTCACAGGAACTTAGTTATTTTATAAATGGCGCTGCACCAAAAGAGATGGAAACACACAAATATCTGGGTATGTGGACAACCGCGAACTTGCTGCCATCAGAGCACTGTAAAAAGGCAGTCCAGAAGGCAACCAGTACGCTGCACTGGACCAGACGAGCGTTCAAAAATTTCCCATCTGAACTCTTCGGAAAAATACTTTACGCCTTCGTGAGACCACATCTTGACTACGGAATGTCAGTTTAGACACCATGGTTGTAAAAAAGATGTGGACCTTCTCGAACAATTGCAACGGAGGGCAGTCAAAATGGCCAATGGTCTCGGAGTCTTACCGTTTAAGAAAAGGTTGATCAAGCCTGACCTATTTTCCTTGTCTTACACGCACATACAGTGCGGGAGATCATACTCCCAATGTTTTCCCATTCACCACTACTACCACTACTACTACTACTACTACTACTACTACTACTACTACTACTACCACCCCCTTAATCCTTACCTTGAGATATTGCAATGACGACTATCAGCCTCCCTCCACACCACTGACGAGGGCAGTCGCGGTGAACCACCAACCACCACCCTCACCACCGCTCTCACGATCACCAGCAATATTGATTTTATCCCAGCCGGTCCTCGTCGCGATTGTACTCTCACAACACGTATCGGCTCGGTCGGTCACTTGCGAAGCCATGTTACTGAGCTTGTGAACCAGCGTCACGCGCACCAACAGACACCCCTCGCCTTCGCCTCAATTTTTGGCAATGCCTATGCATAGTCACTCACCGCAAGGGGCTATTTGGCCGTATGTGCTTCCAGGAAAACCTGCGATATAAACAAATCAATCGAACTCCATCACCGCACATCTCTAAACCACACGACAGTTTGAAGATAGATTTGAAAATTAATATTTGTTAGCGCCAGAGGAGCACTATCGATACAAAGATAGTCTCGTAAAAAAATCCAGCAAGGAATTTGACAATGTGCGCAGATAAACGTAAAAAGTAGTAATTATGTCAGCAGAAATTGTCACTTCAGGGCAATATTTGGCGGTGTTTTGCAGTTTACGGTGAATTAAAAAACTTAAAAATATAGGCAGTTAGAAAAATCTTACACTGAAAATGGAGGCAGCGTTTAACGGACTCCCATTTTCAAAAAGCGTGTAAGTGAAAAAATACTGTTTAGGAAGATAAAACAACGTAGTAAAGTAGAAAAAAGGTGTAGGAAATCTGATGATGGCTAGCAGCCAACGAAACGGTAGCAGCTTAGACAGAGTACTTCCGCGTGACTTTGTTTGATTCAGCGGTGGTTAATGGAGACATCTAGGTTCCCGGGGGACATGAGGCAGAAAAATAATTTCAAGAAGATCGCCTAAATTCCCGATGGTCCTTTCTCGGAGGCTCAGAAAAGATGAGGAGAGTAAAAGGCTAATATAATCAATGTTAAGATACATGTGCAGTCCTCGCTTGAAAGCAGATAGCCTAGTTAACGACCTTATTTCAATTGGCCAGCTATTCCAAAGAAAGCTCTACCTGGAAGCAAAAAACAAAGAGCATTAATACGAGGAGGATGCAGGAGGAGGTATAACAAGTGCCGAGTTTTTAAGTTGTAAGGAAGACTGACAAAGTTAATGACGGCAAGCTCGCGAAGATTTGTGCTATTATTAGGGCAAAAAAGAGACAAAAGCCTGCTTCCAATCTCCTGACCCAAAGGAATCTAAGTTTCGTTAATTGGCATTTATTTGAGTAAAAAAATACTGGAAAATGTCGGATAAAGCAGTTTTCTTGTGAAAGGCTTTTGGACTCTTTCAATTTTGGAATGGCTAACTTTATTCATCAGACAGAAGAATGCGCAACAGTATTCTAAGATGGGAGGCAGAAACATACGATAAAGTCTTAATATACTTTCTATCGGCGTGAGGAGAAAGATCTAATTTATTGGTGTAGCTTAAACCTAAGTCCTTGATGTTTGAACATTCAGTCATTGGGCAACCTTGAAACATAACATGTTGAGGCAGTCTTTCAGGCCCAAAGCACATGTTTCGGCACTCAGAAGGTGAGAACGCCATTTGCCATGTTGAGCTCCACGCAGAAAAAGCGTTCAAATCAGAATGAATTTGTTCTTAAATCTCGCGGCCGTTGTGTTAGAGAAGGAGTAAATACACTTAAGACGATCCGCATAAATATGAGATTGCAAGTGTTTAACACTCAATTAAATATCATTTATGTAAAACAAGAACATCAGAGGACTTATCATGGTACCTTGCAAGAAAAAATTCAAAATTGAGGCAGCAATAGATTATGAGGATTCCACTACGACCTTTTGTTTTCGATTAGAAAGATATGATATGATAAAGTCAGTAAGAGAACTACGAAATCCTATAGCCTCTAGTTTAGCTAGGAGCCTCCTCGGAAAAACTTTATCCAATGCTTTACTTCGATCAAAATAGATAACTACCACAGATCAATCATGATTACGAAGAGAAGTAAGTAGGTTTAGAAAAGACATGTGATATATTTCACAAGACGAGTTCGGTAAAAAGTCATGCTGTGAGGAGCTGAGAATTTTATTTATTATGCCAAAATCTGTATTTTTTGGCAATTAGTTTTTCAAAGAGTTTAGCCAGAGAGGGCGCTTTATGAACACTGCGATAATTATGAATATCCGAGCGAGAAGCAAATTTAAAGAGGAGAATTATAATAGAAGTTTTCCAGTTGTCCGGGAAAAACCATTCGCAAGAAATAGTGAAAATAATTTACTCAGTTAAGGTGGAAAATCTCTTAATTGTTATCAGGTTATTCTACTCTGATCTTTTTCAAGATGTACCCATCTTGGATCATTGTGTGATAGCGAGCTAATTGGAACCTGGCTAACTATTGGTCACAATTTTACCATCTATAGTCCCGATCAAAAACTGACAACACTGCGGACCCGTGGCTCAATGTTTAGAGCGTTCGCCTCTGTCCGGAGAGACGCGAGTTCGAAACTAGAGCGTGGCATCAGTTTCTGCTGCTACACTAAAGTTGAACTTGTATCACCTGATGAGGCCCAAATAGGCCGAAAAGCTTGTGATATGGTCAGTATTGTAGGTTAAATTTCATTTTAATTTCTTAACAGTTTAATAAGTGTGTCTAGAATGTTATCAGTTCCAAACGAATGTGAATTTTTAAGACGACTTATTTCTTTTTGAATACAAGCGGGTGAGAAATTAAGCGTACTGAGATTTGAATCACACAGCAGGGGGATTACAGGAGTGGGGCTAGTTTTGCTGGTCGAGAACTTGGCGAAAAATGAATTTAGCAATGCTGATTTCTCCAAATCCTCTGTAAAAAATGATTGTTGCTATTGAGTAAGGGTGGAATGACTTTCTGAAGCTTAGCCGACGACCGAAGACGGAAGACTTGAGCAACTGATCTGGAAGAATTCGCATCATTTAATGCTGTGGCCTCTCTACGCATATCTCGTGCAAGCCTTATTTTAAGCGCTAATTCAAATATTTGCGCTATTCTTAAGTGAACTGATAAAGAGCTATTAGACGTATCCTTAAGTTGTTTTTGTAATTTCTTAAGTCTGTTTTGGGGAAAATGTGGCACAATAGAAGAAGCTGAATTTGATTTAAAACTCCTAGGTGGGATGAGAGCCTGAATATTTTCTGTAAGGCTTTGCAATAGCTCCTGGAAAAAGTGGGTATTGTTAGTTGAAAATATGCTATTCCAATCTAGGGTACTTACGAAATCATTTATTAATTCATGGTTAATGTTAGAAAAGTCAAATTCAGTAC
Organism: Ligula intestinalis; assembly: GCA_036362985.1. Taxonomy (NCBI): domain Eukaryota; kingdom Metazoa; phylum Platyhelminthes; class Cestoda; order Diphyllobothriidea; family Diphyllobothriidae; genus Ligula; species Ligula intestinalis. Next base: position 65,092 of record JAYGXS010000058.1, read on the forward strand.
ATTTTACCTCGGGCTTTTTAGAATGAGAGACTGGAAAACAACAGTAAATTAGTGCGTGGTCACTTTTGAAAATACCACGATGAAAATTCATAAAAAAGGGTGGACGTCATTTGTAAAAATTAGGTGTAATATATCGTCATTTCTAGTCACTGAACTGACCAGTAAAAACATGTCTGAAAAGTTGTTAGTATCGACAAATTTCTGAAGTTTTGGTGGACGGGTATTTGCATGCCAGTCAATATCTGTTAGACTAAAATCACCTACGGTTATTTTTACATCAAATTGAGTCTCTGAAACCTTTACAAATATTTCACAGAGCTGAATTTTATTACCTGAGTTAAATGGGGGATAAAAACAAAACAAATTACAGTTTTTTATTGTGCGGGATTATGACTGAATGAAAGTGAAAATTTCCAGAAAATGACAAAATGCTCAGATAAAATGGGACATGTACAAAGGATGATTTAATATAACGAAGGAAACCACCGTCACGCTTTTCATCGTGGTCATGTCGGCACACAATATAATTATCTATAGCGAGCCTCGAGTCCGAAATAAGAGAATGTGCTCAAGATTCAGTGACACAGAGCAAACCTGGATCAAGCTCAGATGCTACTGTTTTAAGTTCTGTCATCTTATTAACAACTAATCTCGCATTGAGTGAGACTATACTGAGCGCATCCTCGAGATGCAGGTTCGCTCGTCAGTATTTATAAAAAGGGGAAACTGTAGGGGAGAAACAAAAGGTGGAAAGCAAATTGGCCCTGGTCTACAGTTTTTCGAGTAGATATTGTTAAAGGAACCATGACTATTATGGAAAGGCATATTTGTGGGGGAGGGGGTCCATAGAAAGGACGGCTGGATTGTGGCATGGGAAAAATGGGAGGGGGCATAAAAATAGGATTTTGAGGCATTTTAGCATAATTTGCGGAAAATGTGCATTTAAGAATTGCATGAATGGTCTTGAAAAACTGGTAACATTATGAGCCGGCTTAATTATTTAGGGCTGTTGGCGAGTTTTAGGGTAAGGAAGAATGCCAACTTGAATTTTTGCATCTGTTGTAGATGCTGAAGTATTAGCAGTGATCAAATTGTCGAATTTGCCAACTGACGTAGACTGAGTAGGGGCCTTCTTAGGTTTACCCGAATTTAAAGGGTGGTTGACTTAAAACGGGAACGACTTGGCGTTGCTACAATTTCACTCGAATCAAGATTAAGGTGAACGAGCGAAGTTTCAGGTGAAATTGGCATTGATCCAGAGGGACATGGGCTTCCCTGAGCGGAAGGGCCGGCCTCAGAGGCAACGTTTGGTACTATTGACGTAGAGCAAGTGTCCTCATTTGCGAATTTGGGTAAAACCCAACGTTCCATTGGTGTTTTATCTCTGCGTATGTAAAGTTGGTTCTCCTTTAAATATTTAGCTGAGCGCTCATACTGAGAGAAGATAACGTCTACTTCTATCGCCGAAAAAGGTTTCTGAGAATCGGCGGGTTTTTACTTCGAGATGACCGTCTTTTAGTTCCTGCAACTTTAAAATTAAAGCCACAAGAGTAAAGAAACTGAAAAGCAACGTCTAGAGATTGTTTATTTTATGAAAATGTTTTCAAAAAAAACTAAAATTTCTTTTTTGCCGATCAGGGGTCTCAGTAGACACCCTATTGACGAAAGTCCACCGTATGCTCCAAACACACTGGTACAGGGACGCTGCCCCGTGAGTGGGTTACTTTTAAGTCACAGTAGATTGGCACAGCGCCTACCGCTCTTTCACTTCCGCCCCCCCGCATGTATCCGATATCAAGACAGAATTAAAAAGAGGCCTGAGGGGCTTTCCGAGTGAGCTACAGTGTGCCCTCCACCTATTCAAAGTAACTTTGCCAGCACCTGCCATCAGGCTAGCTAGACAGACCTGGACTGTGTGCTCAAAGAAACTTTGTAACAGTGCCGCAGTTACAATGGGCGAAGATAGCTAACACAACCGAACACGGTTTATAACCGGCCACGACAACGGGTCACCCCGGAGACGGAAAAGTGCTCACCTTATTACCTGTCTTGGCCGCCGGTCTGCCTAGAGTCTACTTCCAAGACACTGACATTTTGACCTCAATTCTCCCCACCCCCACCAATCCTGAGAAGCACAACACTACATTTTTTCACCAACCAACATAGTTTACTGATTTCCTTGCCATAACAATTTACAGACCTGAAGAGAATGTATCGAAAACACTCAAGGAGTAAATTCTCTCATTTCAAAGAAAACCAACTCAGATGCGCGAACCTTGTTAAGAACAGTAATTTTAATAAGTTGTTGTCTCAACGTAGGCTAACAGCCATTTATTTGCACCTGTTTGATACTTTGTTTGAGAAAATTAATCGAAAATAAATATTCTAGTGGCAAAGAGGGAAGTTTTCGGAAAGAAGCTATAACAATAAGTAAGATATGCAATGTTCTATGTGCCGAAAAGGATAGTCTTAATTTATAGCATCATTTTACTTCCTTTAGGCTACCTATTGCCACTAAGAATCCTGCAAGCTTTTTGTTTCCGGTTTCTGGATTGTGATCAAATCGAGAAACCTGAGAGTCCCGGAAGCTTACGTCGATAATAGGCAATAGACAAACTAAACGGAGTGCATATCACATTCTAGGCAGATATTCAAATATCAAATTTATAAAAACTGACAAAAGGTTAAAATGTAGCCATCATGTACAGGATTGCCTTCACAGCTCTGCCAATGGATACTGAATCACCATTAGGAAGGGAAGGACTGATTGGTCTTTGTTTTCCTCTCCGCTCGCACGACGCAGACATTAAATTGCATGCATTTTTTAAAAAAATGCATCATTTCAGATGAGGATTCAATACAGACAATGGACCAATAATTTCTGGGACTGAAACCTGCGCAGAAAATGTTATAACTGATTATTTATCGTTTATAACAGGTATTAACACTTTGACTGCGATGTGCACCATATGTGGTGCATGTAATGATGTCAATTACTACAGTCTATTTTGGGAGTCGCAGTCAAAGTGTTAAATGGTTAACTGTCGTCGATAATCATAAAAACCTTGTATAGATATTCCTGACATTCTTTACCAGTGGGTTCTTTATCTCCATTTTTAACCTGCCACGCACCACTCCTATCCTGATTTCGATTTACACAACAGTTTCATAATTTTTACAGATTCGGCAGTCAGTGGAAGGTTACTAGTCCCTGGGACCCACGTTGCCTCACTAAATTAATCAGAATCATGTCACAGTTATTGAGCCGCCACTGGGAACTGGCTTAAGCAAACAGTATGAATAGCGAGGAAATTTCGATGTTGAGAACGACAATGGATGTTTTAATCCCTCGTCAAGGACACGTAACGATAGGTCGAGTTAAGTAAAATCAAGTATGGCAAAGAGCAACCACAAAGATGCTATAATACGTAGGTTAAAGGAAGATGACTATTGTGATCCAAATTAGTCCAGGGAAGATCGCATATGATAAAAGCAAGTAGTACATGGCGAAATCTCTTCCCCATGGAAAGACAAATCTTATAAAAGGAAGTAGCTGCTGATGGTTAGATGAGGTTGCACTAGCTGCGTGCTTATGGCCCGCTGCTGCATGCACCGTACTTGTTTGCGTAGCGCCCAGCACCCTATCAAGAGTGCGTGTGTAGGCTCAGG
>JAYGXS010000059.1:0-68727 GCA_036362985.1 Ligula intestinalis
GCCCACATAGGCCGAAAAGCTTCCTGATGTTGGTCTGTGTTGTCGGTAAAATAATAACATTGTTACTAATAGTTGGCGAGTAACATGTACAATTAGAGTTCCAATTAGCTCACTACTCATGATAATGATAGAGAATGGGTACATCCTGAAACAGATGAGAGTAGAATTACCCTATGAATTTAGATAGTCTTGTGCAAAATTTCAGTAGGTTTAAATATTATTGAGATATAAACCCAACTCTCAACTTAACCTTTGTCTCCACCGTAATCAAAATCCTACTCGTAACTCGAGGCTTTCTCCTAATCTTAACACTAGCCCTTATCGTCATGGAAATTAATTCAAAAATCCTGGAATAGCGAGAGGAGCGGAGGTTCCTATGCATATGTCCTGTCTCATATTGTATTTTGATATGTGTGTATTCGAATAAAATTGTGGGAGCATCGTGTATGCCCATGTTTTTGCGTCCTGGGAGAAGTAATTTCTGCTAGGCCAGCGTCCTGTATGTTTTAAAACTGCCACTGTTCCAGCAGTCATTGTCCACGACATCGTCTGAGGGCCCCAAGTGCTCCCCACGGTGCTTTTAATTTTGCTGTATGAACCCAAGTGCATTAAATTTTGACATTTACTAACGTCTATAGGGCTGCTCGGCTAAATGGTGGCCACCCGGTTTCACAAAGAATGCATTAGTAATAATGATGTAAATACCTTTACTAGGAAGTACAAATGCTCCGCGAAGGTCACTGTCTATAATACCCGGAATTCCAAAGCAAAGGGGTCACGATAATTTGCATTCTTCATTTAGGATGCTACAGTGAGCATCAGTCTAACATGCGAGTTGTCTTGAGGATACTCTGAACCGCGTCCAAGTCCACTGTCGAAGCCCACTTAACCGAAACCTGGTAGGTAGGAAATGAGAGCGCGTTAAGATACCCCGCCTGTCTATCTCATTAGGGGCTAAGCCATGCGAATGTAATGTGTGCCACGCACACTTCTTGGGTCATATAGTGGACTTCGTCGTTCGCAAAAGTCAAAATCACCGTGAATAACGTCACTTTAGCTTACCGCAGTGGCTTGAGCTAATCGATAAACCGTTGTCTTTGCGGTCTTCAGGCCGATTTCCCGGGGGAAGAAAAGAAGTGAGACTCCAGATGGGAGAAATAATGTATTCTGCACAGAAGAAGGGAAAAATTAATCGGAGTATTTAGGGGATAGGACGGGCGTGCGTCCGCTCTCGAGAGGGATAGCATCCCAAGTGCGTGCGCATGACAGACGTCGCAGTGAGATCCTGTTTTAGTCAGCCACAGGAAGATGATCGGCTAGACACGATTGGAATAGCCCGGCTGGTGTATGCGCACTTGCTAACAGCCGCAGGAGGTTGAGCATCGGTGCTGTTTGCGGCACCTGTGATTGGCTGTCCCAGAGGAAGGCCGAGAACCGCAATCACGTGACCTCATTCGTGGCGTAATGCGGGAGGTGTAATGCGCTACAGGGTTACTACAACCTCATATCTAGGTCTAAGCGTGATCTGATGATAAAAAGACAAAGTGCTGAAATACGTTTACTGGCAGCTCCAAGTTTCAGTGCACACCTTCGACTTCCTATTTCCAGCGAATGGTAAATCCAGTTCCGGAAACGAAATCGCCATTCGGCATCCATAGTATTTGTGGATAGTCTTTCTCAGAAGTTTATTATGAATTAAGGGGGTACAAGACTGGAGTGATTGACGAGCTAAAAAATAGCCTAGGGTCAAAACGAATTTAAAATAGAAGGTTTGTAGTGGGCGTTAGCGCCACTCTGAGAAATCGTGATCGCTGACTCATCACGAGAAGGCTGCAGTCATGCTGACTGCCCGAATCATGTCTGGCGCGACCTAATAATACGCCCACGCCAGTGCGTAACCTCGAGCGGTCCAACCAATGACCTTCAAGGCTACAACTAACGGTGACCGCTCCAATGTCTGCCCCCAGACATCACTCCGGACCTAGACTGCTTCGCAGTTAGACGTGCACTCCGGCAGTCGGTACTTCGTCCTAACTATTCTCCAATTCATTCTGTAAAGAAAATATTATTCCTACTACTCTGGCCATCCCATGTCTTTTCCAATCTCCTAAAAATCCAGACCTGGAAGGTCGCAGCCGTTAGGGTTAAACCTTCTTTGCCTTAACACCCCTCGATAGGTTCATACTACGTCTGAGGGGCTACCGCGAGACGAGCTTGCATGATTTAAAGCGTAAACTGTACTTTGGAGCGGACCTACAAAGGTTTGTACCGAAGGATTTACCCCACGTTCGCACATTAATCTCCTCGGAAAGTAAACTGGCCAAAACTGAAGTAAGACTTGCATAAAAACGTAAAGGTGATGCTGCATAAGTTAAGTAATAATAGGCACAAGGTGTGTAAAGAGGCCGACTATTGTATGGAGCCTTAGTATCTAACATTCTGTTGCTTCTTTATTTAACACCGCCTCTTTTACTTATCGGACAGTGTCGCTGTAGACAAATTTTTACCGCTAGAACAACAAGCACGGCTTTAAATAGACTTTCTTCTGAAAATATTGTTTATGGTGAGAAACACTTTATTAGCGCTTCCTCTAACCTTGAATTCCATCTGAGGGAGGTGATAATAAATGGAATAACATAAACAAAATGGCTGCCGGGGTCGGTCGTCATGTTAATGGCCAATCTTGGGGTCGTTTAGCTGTCCTCCGCTCGGACGTTTGGGTGTGTGCTCTCCAGCGTGACCACTTCACTCGATTGCAATCCGTTGTCCCGCATTGAATTTCTGCTGACAAAAAATAATGCAGTTAGCTGAGGGTTAGAGATATTTCTTTCTTCGTAGAACTGGAGCTGAGCACAGAAATGTAGGCCTGACCTGACATGTCCACTCTTATCCACATTATCCACTTTGAAATCTTTTTACAATTTATTCTCGCATCCTAATCCAGAGAAATTAAAATGTTTGTATAAAGTTGAAAATAGGCATCCCAAGAAATATAATTTGATATAATAATTATCGACTTTTTGGCACGTCTAAAAATGCGCACTGCTCTTCGCACATTTTCCTCACGTCCCAAGACGACCTGGTGTGCCAGCGTCGAAAATTTACCATAGAGTTTGTTCCTTTATCTGAAAGAATGTTTTCTATCAAACTAAAATGTCCCCAACTTACATGGAAAAAGTGACTTTTAAGCGTATTAAGTGTACTCAAGAAGCTGCCTGACAAGTTTACAAGATCATCTAGAATAAGCATTGTTACTAGCTGAGAGATTATAGCCAATCCAAACACCATAGCTAGATTTGAGATGCGTCAGTAAGCCAGACGCGTGCGATAATCTGGAGTTTCTAATAACAGAAACAATTAAGCCGAGACCATGTACGGAAATTGAAAAATTGACGGTCACAAGCCGTTTGTGGCCAGATCAGGTCCCATCTTTAACCATCAAATTTACAGTGAGAGCTTCTACGATTGAACTCTGACCTACCGGTCAAGCAGCCGTATCAATCAGTGCTTATTCGGTGTTCTGTCTATATTTAATATGATTGATTGTTTTCCTGAGATTTCAAGGCAGCATTCAAGTAACATTAATTTTATTATTAGAATCCACGTAATAACTCCCGCGTCCGCTCTTGAAGGTTTCTTAACCTGCCGAGAACAAGCACCAAAAAAGTTTTATTTTCAACTCACTGTATTCTTATAGCTTAATCCTTTTAGAATGAAACAGCAATTAGGTCCTCGTTTGCTCTTAAATTCGCAGAAATGAGTCTTTAAGGCATTTAAATGAACTGAGCGTTCGGTCGCCACAGGCAACCTCATTTCTATAAAATTAATCATACTAAACAACACGGTTGACTTCTAAGAACACACTCAAAGGGACACGATAACACTAACCGAACAAAGTGCAGGTATTTTTGTGGTAAATGTTAGGGTAAATGGCAATATATTTATGGCTAGGGTCAAGGTATCGTGTAGAGTTCAGGCTAAGGTTACGTTTGGCATAAATTGCAGGGCTACGGTTTAGGGTAGGGTTAGGATTAAGATTAAAGCTATGGTTCAGGTTTATGCTAGGGATAGTGTTGTGTTGAATACAGGGAAATGTCTAGCCTTTCCGGAATTATGCGCATGGAAAAAATGTATAACGTGGCGGGGTGTTCCTTTTCCTGTGGCTTGTCAAGGGGTTCGTACTAGAAATCCATATCCGTCAAAAATACGGCTTCTAAAGGAATGCAAATTACTTCAGCTGTTGCTTATTTAATCAGTTTTTGTAGCTCGGAGCACGTTCTCCAGCATTGAATCCGATTCCGTTATATCACTTCATGTTAATTCTTTAACTGCGCTTACTTTAAATATGCAGAAATTGTTTTTGGAAAATATTATAGACTTTGGCTGTTTAAAGCATTTATAATTATAGAATGTTGCTGATGCAAGTGATAACCTAAAGCGTTTCAATTTCATTTCAATCTGCTCGAAAAAGACAATAGTAGTGTTTCAGCGAACACTGAGTCCTTCTCATACGCTCGTCTGTCCGCCTAAACTGATTACCAGTCCGCCCATTTGCAAACCATAGACTAGTGGCTTCCGCTTCTGCAAAGTTGCGAACATTTGTCACCCAGGCTGCGCTGGCCTGGGCAGGGCAAGATTTCTAGCGGCACCCCCCCTCCCCCCTTATGTGCTCGTTCGCGAACAGGGGGTCATTGAGTGAAAAACGCGTACATACACGCAACTGCGTAACAGGCAGGCGCGTGTGACCTGCCACCAGCGTAAGCTCGATTAGATGCATTAGTGCGCCTCGATGTGAGTGGTGCGTGCATGTGGTGGTCACGCGCGCACCACTGCATGCCGCCTTATTTGAATTGACCAATCCGCGACTTGAGCACCCGTACGCGCGCAACCTTGGTGTTGATCGACTCGGTGCAGGCCGTCGCGTCGTGTCTTGAGGACGGTAGAGTTTTGGTAGCTCCATTCTCACCTATTTTGGGTGCCCTGCCGAAAATATTATCATTTCTGAAGGACGCCACACGTGATCTCTGCTGTTGCTGGTGAATCGCAGCTGGAATTTGAAGTTACCAGATTGTGCCCTGGTATGTTGGTTTCATTAAATCCTTCGGTTAACTCAAATGTATTACGTTGAGCGGAATGTCAATGCTTGACTAGTACATGACTTAGAAAGCTAAACATCGTTTTTATTTGGTTTTGCTTAGCGTCACGGTAAAACGTGAAGTACTAGCGGCTCCTTTTAAGTTAAACTTTATAGTTCATTAAAAATTTGTGTATGTCCGCCTATTATACGCCCTCTATACACAATGTAAATTATCACATGTTCAAAGCAGTCTAACTTATTAGGAATACTGATTACACTATCTCCTGAACGTATGCATTTACTTCAGTGCTCACTTATTTTGCTTGTATACAGGAACTGATGTTACTAACAGTACCATGGACATTAATATAATGCTCTGTGAGGGTTTATCATGTGTGGGGAATACTGTCTGAAGTTCGTTGTATTGGAGCAAATAAAGACTAAAAGGACAAAAACCACAGAACTTTCGTAAGGGTGCACGACATGCGGGCCGACAAAAATCGATTGTATAACTGCGCTGGACCGTGGAGCTCCGAACGGAACTGTCCTATGAGCAGAACAACAGCCAAAAATGGCCAATGTAAATATAAAGATTCTTTATGAGAATGTTAGTCATCACGACTATCTAAAGAAATCCTCCAAGTTTCATAAGCGTCTAATCAAAGTATTTTTCATGAGCAATAAACTGTGGAAGTGTCTACTGACTTCCTGTTATTGTTTTCCCTACCTGAAAAAAGTTCGTTCAATTCTATGTTTTAGTGTCGGGTAAGTTGTGGCTTCGAAATTCACTTGGAATCTGTCCCTTCTCTAAAGGAAGTACAAGTTACATACTGGACTGATATGCCTGTTTCGGGATTTGTACGTGTAGGTTGTAGTAGATGTAAAGCCGACTGTCCGTGGATGACTAACACGACACTTACAGTTCACGAAGACGAGAGCTAGGAGATTATTTTTGCGAAACTTCCTAGCAAAGTGAAAAAGTCCTTCTTAGTACTTGCTAAATTTTTGACTTTCGAAAATCGTATCGTCTAGCTCTTAGGTATGTTAACCGCATACTAAGTAATAGGCTTACATTTGATATACCTGATAAGTGTTTTTCTGATGTCTTGTAGAACAAGAGTGCCACTAGCTTACATTAAATTGATTACGCAGGTATGAATACAGGACTATAAAATTTTAAAAAAACTTTGCCTTACCTCTGTACGTTGCAAACGGCAGGAATTTATTGGTAGTTTCATAAAGCTTTAATAATTTCGAGCTTTGCTGGAATCTGAATACAAAATAAGAACGGACAGTTACAGCACCTCCTTCAAGCAATATCTTATTTCCTCGACACCTAAATTTCAAGTCCGCCCTCTCATTTACTTTCAAATACGACTGTTTTCTTGCATAACACAATGACAATCGTAGTCCTCAATTTTTATACCTTACCAGCAGACCCGTAGACGTGTGTCCTATATTTTTGTAGCAATACTTAGCTGCCCAAATGCAATCAATTGCTTCCTACAAAATTACTGCTTGTACAATAACTTCGCGGGCCTCATGTCGAGTACATATTGACCTCAAAAAAACTACAGCGTTTATCTTAGCTGCTTGTTTTACCTGTTTATCAAAATTTAATAGATCCTCATAGTTGGGGATATGGAAACAGAGAAATAAAACAATTATACATTCCAGGCCGGCATTATTGGCGCGTGGGCAGAAACAAACACGAGCGATTGAATAAAAATTTTATTCTTGCGGGCTTTCGGGTTAACAATTGAATCCATCAGACACAGAAAGAGATAAACGGTATCAAAAGTAGCCCTTCCGCATTCATTTCGCAGACCGTTGCATATGGTGCGCTGCTGACCTGCTCCCGCCACTGATTCATAAGTTGACAAACTTTCATCAGTCGTTTTTGCTCTTGGGAATGAGCTATCGATCAGACGATGCGCAACTTTGCGTAACCGGTCTGTGACTTGATTGGCTAATTCGTCGAAGTAACGTTTTTCTTTTATGTCACTGTAGATTAATTGATATTCTTTTAGTTATTTATTCATCTAGAACAGTTTTTGAATAAAATGTTATGGATCTTACTATTGTGTTTTCCTCATTTATGTTAATGGGAAACACTCAAATATCAAATTGCGTGAAATGTAAAGGATAAATATCTACACACATTTTATCTACGGCTGCGTATTTTTTCTTCCTATTTCATTTGTTATGGTTTTCGGTTTTTAATAAGGAAGCAAAACTAAAACTGCTAACAGTGTCAAAAGCACATTCACGTTTTCTGTAACCTGACTTTCGGCCGATTTTCTCTTCCTTTGTCGCATGTGTGAATGTAGTTTTATTTATAAGTTTAAAGGCAAAAGCAGCTTTGCAAGAAAGCTCTACAATATTAATCAATCTATCTACAATAAGAAAATCATAAAAAGTAACCTGGACGAATTAGTCAAGCTACAAACTTACAAATTCAAATATAAACGATTAAGTACGTAGTAGTAAAGTAGATAAAGTAAAAACAAAAGCATTTTGCAATAAATTAATATTTTAAACAACATTCAGACGCTAGGAAAAGCTTCTCGAAGAAGTAGCCAATCAACACACAGAAGGGATACGTAAGGCTGCAAAGTGTCTTACAAATAGTTCACCCCGTGCTCTTGGGGCATTTGTATTACCAACAACCGACGCTGGGAACAGCGCTCGCTCGAACGCTCCTTCTTTGGCTAATTAATCTACCTAGACAGAGATTCATCACGCACTGTACAGGCAGGAGTTGTTTGCGTTAAGTACTCAGTTGGGGCCAATAAAACTATGACTCATGTATTTCACGGATCATGTGGTTAGCATCTCTTGCGAGACTTTCTGTCCCATTAATTGGGTTGCAACCCGGGAACCAACGTCGTTTTTTACCACTGCCGCTGTCGTGCGCTTTGCGATCCGTTTCCTGCGTAGTCTTCTAGTTTTTTTTTCAACATGGTTGCTTCGTTTACGAGCACACCGTATCCAGTAAACGACTCCAGCAGTTTTTTTTCGTTGTAGTAGTTGGTCTTTTGGCCTCATGATCTGGCGCCTAATGGCTGCTACTGATCTGTGAAACAGAAATGCCAGGTAGAAGAAGAAATCCGGTTTCAGCAGTCCTGTAACCTTCCCGATTGGTTCCTGGCTTCTATTCCTAGCGCCCACCATTCTTCTATATAAACTTTTTCACGCAATCTCAATCGCTCACACTAAAACTATCGATGAAATATACATGCAAACTTTTGTCAACAATGGCTTCCTAGCGTGAGCATTCCAACCTTCCGTCCGAACAACAATCTATCTGAGCATTTTCGGCAGTTTTTTGAAAAATTGGAGGAACTGCTTAACATGGACTGCTAGAAATTTGGTATGAAGACGTTCAGTCGGCGTTGTGTTACAAGTAATAATGAAACTTTATTAGCTTTCACCAGTGACGGTCGTTTATTTCCTTACGTATGCCGGAATATTCAGTCAAACAAACTACGACACATACTGCTAATTTATTTTGATGTTGAAAATGGCTGTCTGTTCAATCATTCTGAAACGTGCAGATATGTTCTTTGTAGTACATTTGAGGTCTCTGAGGCATCGGCCCGATGAAATAGCCTCAAATTCATTTATACCCAAGTCGCTATGGGGTACTCGGGGCTCACAGTGCATTAAGTTGGCAGTTCTGAGAGCCAGTGTTGATGTAGTTAGAACAAATAACTAACTGGGTTCGGGTAGCGCCGCTAAGCCTATGAAGAGTGCAGCTAACGTAAAATGTCATCGTTCCTGGTGCTATAAAAACTCTGTGAACACGCACCGATATATTGATTCCTGTTGGTGCCAATTAGATACGTAACGTACAAACCATAACTCTCACTGACAAACAAAACGCAAAAATTGCCTCAGCAGACAATGTAGCCAAACGCCAACCGTTTGTAGAACCAGACTCATATCACCTGCTGCTGAGGTCCTCTTTTAACTGAGGATTGAGAGCCAAAGAGGCAAAGGTTCGCATTCCAGGTATGTTTATAGATAGGGAAAAAGGAGAAGCTGTTTTGATTGCCGGAATCATAGTTTGATTAGTTTGAGCTTTCGAACTCTTGCGGGAGTCCATCATCAGAGATAAAACCGTCAATGAAAGCAAGCACAATTTATAGGGGAAGGGGCCAAAAAAACATTTCAAAGCGGGATAAGCTAAGGATATTTCAGTCATTCTGGTTCTTTAAGGCTTCAACAACCGTCCATAAATGTAGAAGGCAACCACGGGTTACTTTATGTATAGTTGAAAGTTAAGCATCTTGCATTTTAGATATATGCGCGAAAACAGTGCCGTGGCGAACCCACTGTAAAAAAGGGTAAACTTTAAAGCGTCCTCTACCGAATAGAAGATGCGTAACGCCGTCCAGCTTAACATACACCCGTCAGCAGGCCGAGATAGCATAAGAGGATAAAAGTGGTCAGAAACTTTACAATTCTGATGGATACTTGGCATCAACCGCCGTGAGAATGAAGAGCTGGCCTCGTTCTTCGAAACGTCAGTAACACTACAACTTTGTTACGGTGAGCAACTTCCCTGTCTGGCTCACAAGCCTCCCCCTCCTACGTACCAGTGGCCTACCGGAACCCGTCGGTAGACTAAGGTTGGGACTGCGCATGCAGATTGACATTGCGCGGAAGCTTCACTTAACGAGTGCCAAATGAAACCCAACTTTTCTTAAACCATCGTTTTACATAAGTGGGTGAACCGTGAAGTTCACCACATGGACCGCAACGTGGTGTGTACTGTTGTAACTATAACTTCTAATTATGCTCTTTGGAATCCCGAAGGAGTAACACAACAAGAAGGGTGTAACAGTGAGAGCCACTCGAATGAGCGTTTATTCTGTACAAAACTAGAAGTTGCTGTTTCGAGTGGCAGTTGTGCCACCGGTGTTGTCCAGGGCTGAATATCCCGCTGCAGGGCGAAGACCGGGCCTGAGGTGGACTGGTTGTGTCCAGTCCCTGTTGCAACTCACTGTCTAAAATGTGACATTTGCTTATAAGTTATTGTCAAACTTATCACATTTGGATCAATTTAAGCCGCCCAACTTTCTGTTTGTATGGAATCCACCAGTACAGAACAGCAAGTTGACTGTCCAGACAGCCAGATTTATTGTTCTTTCGATGGAATACTTCTAGAAATCAGTTCAAATTCTTCGGATGGTAGTCGTAACCGGGCTTTTATTGTTTTTGAGGGAGACTTATTAGATATAACAACTGAGAATTTATTGCATGTTTTTCGGTTTAACGTGCCTACATTCTGCATATGGCAAAATAGATTTAATGCTCAATGACCTACTCTTCGCTCGAAAAAAATAGACTTTACTGCTTTCATAGGTGAAATGTTTAATAAGCAGTCGCAGGGTAATCTTTTTCTGAGTTTTAAAGAACGTTGTTAAATAATTCATTCAAGCCATTGACTAGAGCGAGAAGAGGTACATGTTTTGTAGTGTTATTAATAACAGATGCACGTCAGGCATACTCTTTTTGAAACTCAATAGGTGCTTAATTTGCTTAAAAGGATATATTGAAGCGTACGTCTGCTTAAGGTAGTTCTTTATCATACAAATACCATCAAATCGCCCCTTCTCAGGCCTAAGTATATAACGATACTGATCTGATGATAACTTCGCTTATTCTTAGTCAATAACCATTCTTCAACAACGGGCAGAAATTTCATGTAGCCTTCTGCCCGACTGGAAGAGGAATATCGACTAGGTGACTAATTAAAAATAAGGCAAGTTACTTCACAATCTTTTCTGAAAAGGGCTCAAAGAGCTTTGGTCATTTTTTAGCGAATTATAATGTGTGTTACCCGCAATGCAGCCTGAAGGATCAGGCATTCCGTTATGATAGTCCCACGGATCCACTAAGTAAAACATTCATCATATTTTAGAATAAGATCGATGTGTTTTATAAAAATAAAGGCGGGAAACAACTTACTTAACTTAGTATGGTGTATTACAATAGATTATATTTATAATTCAAACACATTCACTTACTCCTAAAAATGACGCTTTGTAGAACTAAATTGTGCTCCTCCGCGTGTCCTTAGCAGAAGATATTCCGAAATCTTCACTTGTTTCAGCAAATTCGCACAGTTTTTGCCAATTTCGTGTTACGAGCCCCCAGTGGTCAATCTCACGCACAGTCAACTGTGACCAAGCAAGTCAAAGTACGTGCGCCGAGCACGGATATAATAACAGGCAAGCAGTGAGGCTGAAACAGTCCCGGCAAACAGGACCGACCACCTCGTTACTCTGACGATAAAAACATGCGAGTTTCCGAAACGTCAGTCCCAATATAACTCGCTCCACGCCCTAAAACCTTCTTCTCAATCTTCTTTGGTGGATGATGAAAAAGATAATTTAAGAAACTTATAAACTTTCTGGTTCCCGTGCCCGCGGGCTGGACCACCTCACTTCAATTACCACTCATACTGCAGAAATGTTAATGGCCGGTCATTAAGTCTAATGCTGTTGTTTTTTCGGTTGTGATCAGGGCTAATATCGTCTTAAATAATGCGTTCAAATCGTAAGTGTTTCACACCTCGGGCTGGTTGCGGCTGGCTGATGACAGCTAATAGGCCAGCAATTGCCATTTCGGTCTCCCTTGGCTTTGTCAATAATACATTATTTCCCTGAGCCACGACTTGCCCTGTCTGTGAGGCCTCTAGATTAAGCCCAAGGCACAATGGACGTGTATGTCGCGTAAACTGATCGGGACAGATGAGTTCAGTTATTGGTAAGGTGAACTTTCATCAACGAGAGTAAACATCCTTTGACCTTATCTGACGTGATGACGAACTCGTGGCTCAAAGGTTAGAGCGTTTGACTCTGATCAAAGAGATTGCGAGTTCGACTCTCGGTGGGGCTTAACTTTGGTCTGGGTGTGACTGGCTGACGATGGCTAATAAGCCAGTCATGGTCATTCGAGACTCTCTTGTCTTTGGCGACAATACTATCTGGGTGCTTAGTTGTCAAAATGCAAATATCGGTTTTGTTGCGCAATTGCTTTCGTAATATTGCCTCTTAGATAGCCTAACCCCTGACGTCAGTATATTTAAATCAACAGTGGTAGCGCATATGCATAACTCAAATGCTCGATAGCGTTCTAAAAGTGTAAACTAAAATATTTCCCACATCATCAAATACACCTCTTTATGTTTTGAATGTACGTTATGTATTTATATGTCCGCTTCCTTGTAATACAGATTGTGCGCCATATATAAATGCTTGACTTTCATTTTGTTTTTCTTGGCCTAAGCCTTGTTGCTATTTGGAAGCGTAGTAAATCATTTGTCTTCTGAATTCCTGCGTTAACTTGGGCCAATCTCATATGGCCTGCGTCACACATGCTTTCAAAGTGAAGGTGCACAGATCATATATCTTGTTCGTGTTTGTTTATGACGCTCGTCCTTAGAAAGTTACAGAAACGTGTGTTCCTGCAGCAAAAATTATCAAAAAAATCCGACTATCATTTGGGAAGGCAGACCCACGTTCAAAAAAACCTGAGGCAGATTTTGATTGGCTCGCATCTCATCGTAATCGGCATGAAAGAAGTGAAGCCTTACCGTCAACACGAGTGGCTATTGCAGGTTTGCTTCTTACGTGGCGACGCATTTCTTGTGCAATGCGTCATGCTTCATTTAAACGGCATATTTAAAGAACATTTATTGATTGAATCAGCTCAGAGTGGGTTGAGTACATTTTGCGTGACGTGAGACTTCGATGATAGTTAAGGTTATATAATCTTTTGTTTCAGTGATGGTGTATCTTTCTCTGCGATTTCAAGGACGAGTAGTCCACAAGTCGTAATTCAAGCACATGAAAGTCATCTTCAAATTTTCGTTGTTCATGTGGCAACCACTTATGTATATGTAATTTTTGTGATGATGTACTGTCTAAAGTGTTGTGATTGAGCATAAGCAATATTTTATCTACTTTGTTCCATAATTATTTTCTCTAAAGTTTTCGAAATTCAATTTTGAGTTTTCGATCTTCTGTATGTTTTTAAGTTTTGATGCCCCAGCTTTATAGAGTGTTTATTCATCATTTCAAATGTAAAGGTGGACTGTAGTGTAACGAGATGTAGGCATCACCAACTACAACGTTAGCGCTTCCTTAATTTTGAGAACGTTTACGTCTGCGGCCATCAAGTTAACAGTCGATGGTACTGTACATTCAGGAACTTGCCTGGGGCCTATGAAATGGACTTTTTAGAATGGTTAGAACACTTTGAAGAAGAACTTGTCGGAATTATATTCGGGTCAAAGCCTTAAAAATAGTACGCCAGTGCGTGCATATTTGCTGGTCTTAAACATTTCGAAGCTATTAAAGAAGTTGTAGCAAAGAGGGTGATTAGGCCTACAGTTTTGCTTGATCCGTGAAGAAATTGTCTAAGGATTCGGTGACGCACTATCTGGCGTACAGCATAATCGAGATAAATCAAATCTTCCATCTTCTAATCCATCCTCTCCAACATTGGAGAGAAATTAAATCAAATAATTGCAAATGGCGGACAAAAATGAAAGTAAAAATGTGATTTGTTTTCTTCATTGAGTATAGAAAAGTACCCGAAACTGGAGGACTAAGTGATAAAAGCTAGAAAACGAAAACTGCGGAGTAAGTAAATCGACTCTCACACATTGAAGGCACACATGGCAGGCCAACATTTGTTTTCTTTCCTTTTTCTGGAAGAGTCAGCACAGATAATAAACCTACCAAATCAATCAGTTGAAAGTCCGGTGTTTTATCGAGCCACAAAAACCCTGAGTTTTCCCGGCAATCTTACATTCAAACTCCAAGAAATGAAGCAGAAGCAATGAGTTCACTTCGGCGGTTGAAGGTTACAGATTCAAGTGTGGTTCTGCATATTTAATCTTCACCTCAGAAATGGTTTGTCTTATTAATTCGGTCATCGAGATTTCATTTTTGTGGCCCTCCTATACTACTGATTAAACAATTTACCCTAAGCACGTGCGTCAAACCAATTACAATAAAATCAACTAGTTAAACTTTGGGGCTCCTGATTTTTTGCTGGTTCCATTTCGAGGTAATCTGACAAAAAACTGAACGAAAAGATTAATTTTTTTCCAATACCAGGTAGAATTTCTGTCAGGTCTTCTGTAGCTGCCGCAATTGACAAAATAAATGTTCAGATGTTATCCCATTTCAAACATTTAGCATAGTGAGGCTAATTTTCGAAGATGTTTTTGGTTCTGGTGCCTTGGTAATCATCTGTTTGGGATAACACCGAAAATGCTGTACTGCATTTAGGTCAGGAGTTGCAGTTAGCCGCGGGAGGCCTCAGGTGCTCAGCGAAATTCTCAAATTCAGGTGGGTACCACGTTATCCTTTGTGAAAGTTGCTTTTGGCAGGCCTAACAATATTAGGAGTAGACGCGATCACAGATCCTTCCCTCGGAACGACCCGTTAACGATTTTACTAAGCGGAAGCAGCTGACGTTTTCGGGTGCCACAGGTATGGACAAAATATCGGTAAATTTGCTCCTATGGCCCCACGGAAAGACATTAAAACAAGAACTGCCCCAAGTACAACTGGACTTGCGCTAAATTTTAGGGAAATAAGGGTTCGTATTAGGGATAGCCTAAGGTTAACGCAAGGCTAATGGTACGCTAAGAATCAAGGTTAATAGAAGCGTTAGAGTTAGGATAAGGGTTACAGATAGGGTTGAGTTTAGGGCTATTTTCGGGGTTAGGACATAAGACCATCCGTAGTATGTGGGCTTGGAGCTTCCTTAAACCCCTGCCCTGTCAGACGATCGAACCTTACGAGTAATTCCGACTGAAATCTCATCAAGTCGTAATGTTACGTTATTTTTTTGTCGCAGCATAAGTTGAATCTACACATCCGGTTCCGGACTTGGCTGTCATCCCTCCGCAGTTGAATCTGTGACTTCTCGGTTTGACTAAGTTTACTATAGTTAGATTAATTAATCAGTTACTGTCGCATGGCCCGACCCAGCGGGTTTGTCTGTAATCTCGTTTGTTTGAGAAATTTATCAGAGTATGGAGAAATACTTAAAATCCACCTTCACGATTCAAAGCTAAGGAGGATTCGAATTGATTTCAACATACGCCTCTTGCGATCTTGCGCAGTTGTTGTTGATGATGCCCGACTTCAAATGGGGATCCGCTGGAAAGCACTTGTTGTTTCGTTGTTGATAGTCCCACATCTGGGTCCACTTAAGTAGTTAACTATTTAAGGGTTTTACCTACCTGTCTTATACGTCCTTATCGCTTACCACACTTTTTCTCTCTCAGATAGCGTGAAAGCTTCAAAATGCTACTTGATATGCAGAGGCTAGTTGGTAAGCATACGTGTGCTGTTGATAACTTTTCGTTGTGTCAATCAGTTTATAGGAGAAAGGGGTGTAAGTAGAAACATGTGAGCAGTAATGATCTATTCATGCAAGTGAAGTTTGCGAAAAAAGGGATGACAATAACAGACAATGGGCTAGGTAGAGGTATTATAGGGGAAGCAGGGATAGTGCATGCAGTTAAGCGACCGGTGGCCACTCTAATCGCGAAGCTTGCAGGAGGTTATTTTGTGCGCACAATAGCAGCCGTCTCAGTGGTTGCTTCTGCTGTTGTTAGCAGACGCTAGCCCAGTGACTTGGGGTAATTTGGTGGGACGTTATACACCACAGGGGGAGGCTTCGTTAGGGGTGCAAATGGTGCCCAGAATCAACAATATCTGCGCAAGCAGCCCTGTTGATTCTCCTGACTTCACATTTTCTCCGCAATGCCGAGAGATATTCTTTATTTTTCGGAAAGGCGCCAACTCATGCGTCCAATATAGCTTGGTCCACCGGTGCCTTGAAGAGGACAAGTACTTCAGTAGGCCTAGTTAGCCATCATGAACGAGGTGTGGGCACTGTCCGTCAATTCTCGTGCGCAGACGAACACTTCGGGGGGAGGGTAGTGTTTTACGTACAGTGTCACCAAGCTGGCTGCACTGTAGCTACGCTGGACCAAAATGGGAACCACATTGAGTCATGGTGTGTGTGCGTGTGTGTAGGGTACCGCTGAGTCAGCATAAAACACGATATACTGTCATAAATGTACGTGACATGCTATAGACGGAGGCGGAGGCCATTTCAAACATTGTATTCGATTCCACAGTCATTCTGTACGTAGATGAGGGAGGGAGAGGGAGTTAGGTCAATACCGGTAAGTAGTACTGGCCTTAAGTCAATGTGGAAGAGCATGGCTATAAATATTCGCCATAATGCCTCTTCTCAAATAGGTACACTTCCATTGACCACATCGGATTAGGTTGTACGGGAAGAGTGGTATCAAGAATAAGGAGTTATTCACCCTTGAGTTGTGAGGAACATTTGAGCACTGTCTTTCAATCGATACAAATGTTGGAGGTCCAAACCAGAATGCAAATTCCAGGAGGTAATTGACAAAAGTGGATGCGATCGCTAGGACAAGAACGTTATCCACCTGCCCTTTTGGATTCATGCTTGAGCTCATTCTCTGATATGGGTAGTTACCGCACGGGAATTGCAGTATTGATCGAATTCTTGCACTGTCCTACTATATAGCTACGCCAATTACTGTCCACTCCGTTCAGAAGGGAGGGTTGCCCTCTGTTGCGGTATTTGCTTGATGGCTGGCGTCCTAGTCGCTAATCTCTGAAAGGTCATCAGCCGTATTGGATGTTGGCACGGTGATTGCTGGATCATCGGGCTCACCGGTACTGACATTGGAAGATGTTTGCGTCCGAGTGATCTCCGAGGGACTCATGACTATTGTCAAAGTATGTCTCAGCCCCTAAGATGGTATAGGCAGATCACCTGACGGATTAATACCCTGAGGGCTAGTGAACCATGAACCAAACCGCTCGCGGCCCACACGACTGTGACCTTTCGCAAGAATGTTGACTTACTGGAATCTGAAATTGCGGTCTGGTCTCCTCAAATGAGCCGCGAATGGATAATTGCTATAATTTTCCTAACTGATACCACGTGTTCGACCATTCGCGTTCAAAGCGTTGTTTCAGTTTATCTGTCATAGTTACTTTGCCCGCGACTGCAGGTGACTCTGGGCTTAAATTCAGAGGATGTAAAGATATGAGTCGGGAGAGTTAATGTGAGAATTAGCGTTCGAATCAGCATTGGGGTTGGGACTGGGATTTGAGTAAATTATTAAATTTAGTACACGGAAATAGGTATCCCAATGGAGTGCAGCCCAAGTGCTCGTGCCGTATGATAGAGTATTTAAATCCTTGAACAACCACCAGTGCATTTTCCAGCATTATAAACCCGACATATTTGAAGATATCACGATGCGCCAGAAATTACGACTCGAGAGGTTGTCACCTGATGGAATAACTCCGCCCTCTGGAACAAGGCTTGGCCTGCAACGCTAGATCCGAAGCTGTGTCCGGTACGAAACAGATCACAACTTCTTTTCCGGTTAACCTGGCTAAAAGAAACAATTGGTGCATAGCCGAGCGAACAATAAGGATGGGGGATAGAGAGGTCTGTGGAATTTTAATCCAGTGTTTAAGTCATTACCATAACAACGCAAGTTTGAACATCAGTTTTCACGGGGTCCACTATGTGCCAGAGAGGGTACAGGCAGTTGGCGCGGCCGAAGCCTGCCACCACACCTGACTTGGAGCCCTCAGTATAAGAGTATCATTGGAGTCTGACTCTTGGTCCGCCAGTCGGCCACCCCATCCAAACACATACTCGCGTGTTCTTGATTTTTCTGTCAGTTGGCAACCTTCCTAGTTATGGCTTTCAGTGCAGTGTGATAGCTTCAAGCACGTCAGCTTATTTCTACTGAGAAAAATGCGCTGAGACGTAGACCCCAATCCTTAATCCCAGTCCCAGGTTCCCACCGATGTCCGACTCAGGGAACTGACTGGTGTAGGGAATTGACGCAGCGGCTGACATACCCACTTATCTTGTCTGCGTGTGCAACAAGTTGCCCCCGTAAACAAACAAACGCACTGATGGTCTTGACTATGAAGCTAACCAAGTGATAGAAGAGCTTCGTCCTATCCAGGCTTGCCTGTCAGACAGTAAACGTTCCCCATAATGTAGGCTTTATGGCAGCTTTCCTCGTTTGGTAGCCATTACCCCTCTCCCTAACTAAGGTTCGGTAAATGGGGAGTGTGGTTGTATGTAGCGCGAATTGACATGCTGTTCAACTGTGTCTTTCTCTGTACTGAAGTCCATGTCCAGTCGTTCGACATTGTCTTGTCAGTAGGTGAGGAGAGCGTGGGGTAGATGTACTGAACTCGGTTTCACTCTAACCAATCGTAGGCGTAAGTCACTGCTGAGTCCACTCCGTGGGCTGACGGTGGGCGTCGCCCCACGTGGCGGTAGGACTATCACGTTCCACATATCCGCCACTACCTGGTCTGAGTACACTGACTAAGCCTGAATGTGCGCAAGCATGTGACTGTGTGTGCATTTGTAACCTCGGTAGTAGCCTATCCATTCCTCGGGTTTTTTTTCGGCCGGCTCAAGGGAACTAGGTCAGGGCACAGTTAATCAGTAGGTGCAAGACCTATTTACGATTAAAGCCTAACATGGCTGTCTTCGTTTACTGAAACGCACTTGAACGGGGACAAAAATTCCATGGACTTTATGAGGCGCAAACTGCAGTGGTATAAACTGCGGACCAGAGAGAGTAGCCATACGTGGGTATTGTTAGTACTAATCGAAGCGCTCGTCTGCCGATCTTTTGCACGAAAACTTTACGGGGATTATGAACGTGGCGTAATACCAAACCGGTCATTTTGACTGTCGTGGACCACGATGTCCATTGTGTGCCCACAACTTCGTGGTCTGGTAGTCTGCTATTAAAAATTTGCCCTTGTCTTCGCCAAGGTCCTCGAGGTTTTCGTAAATGGATCAAATGAATTAGCCGCATACGCCAAAAACATTTATGAATTAAGTGAGCTTGGGAGTCTTTGGCCTGGATTTTAGATGGATTGCTTGGGACCTCTTGCTTGAATACTTAGCTCACTTGATAGAACATGCTTGGGTCCGTATGTTGCACTTACCTGGGTGGATAATTTGACAAGAGTTATTCAACTCCCGGCTAGCGACGGAGCCTCATAGTTCAGGAGTTTACAAATTCGGCTGTACTCAGACTTTGTCCTTGCTGTTCTGGGTTCAAGTTCCAGCAGGGCTGCCGAGTTATACTGAGAATGTATCAAATGCATCATTAAAATCTTTCCAGCAACACATACTAAAACAATATTTCTTAAGTATTCTGCGGATGCCATTGTTTGCGATGAAACCTTCTTGATGCAACCTTGTGATAGTTCTATGTTCGACTTCAGCGTATTTTTGTGAAACACATGAACACTTAGACTGATATTTAAAGTGCCTGAACTGCCAAAATTCAGTGAATCTCGTAACTAAGGTCAGTTGTGAAACATCTTTAATCCAAATAAAAATGGAATTTAAAAATATTGGTCTACAAAAACGCGGGAGGTTAAATTTCATGCTATTTCTTCCGCGTTTCGCTCATCTCCTGTATAAGGAACTCACAATTTGAGCCACATATCAGTGCTCCATTTCGTGGCTTTTGGCTTCTCCTGTAATTATCAGGCGAGCGCTAGCGTTCGTCATCGTTGCAGTATATTAATCGACTGCCAGCTGACTGAACGCAGGAAAGTTTTGACGAAAGCTGCCTCCTTCGCGTTATCTATTTGTTGTTCAGCTATGCCGTAGTCAACTTGATCAAGGTTAGAAGACCGATTAATCTGCAGATAGCTAAGACACATGACTGTATACGCAGTCCTGCGCACAAGAGCGCAGCTCATGAGTCAGACTAATGTGATATACTTTGCATTGGGGTAGAGGGCGTCGATAGGAATGAAGAGACTATTTTCAGGGGGCAGCCATGCAGAAGGAGCGTGATTGCTGGAACAGGAGTTTCAGTTGCCTGACCTTCCGTATTCATATTCGAGCCCAGCAGGAACCGTTTAGCAACCACGTGAGCCACCAGCTGCCCGAGTCATGGTTGGCCGACCTCAGTCGATCAGTGAGCGTATCGATTTCCGCCCTACATATGCCCTCCTTAGAGCCTGTTTTGGCAGGTTATTTACTTCAACACGGCGCGTACTGTTCGCAGTGCTTAGTTTCGGTGAGCAAATGACCCAAGAACATACAATAGTTTGCCTAGCACACGAAATTCCAACCGTAAATCTGAATTGGCTGCTTAATTCGAACAAAGTACTTAACCATTGGGCATCTTAATCTCAAGATAGTTCAGTCACGTCAAAATTCAGGCTTTTCTGACCATATGCGAATATTATATAGTATGGTGAGGGCTGTATGCAAAATGCCGAAGTTTATTAAATATTGATGATCACTCGCAAACCGAAAATAACGCATGTACGAAAATTTAGTAACAGTAATGAACAGCCTTAGGCAATTTTCTTATTTAAAAGAAATGTTAAAAGTACTAATTGTTTTTATTCAATGAATTTTTCCGATAATTCCCCAAGATCTGGAGACGTAAAAATAACTATAAATTATAACAATAAAATAAATCTTTTCTTAAGCTGAATGCACAACCTCATCACTTCCTCTACATAAAAAATGTTTTTTCCCAGAAACAATATTCGAAACATGTGGCCGTTATTTAATTACAATAACTTACAGATTTACCTTTATATGCCGATACATTTTCGAGGGTTTTCAGGGCTTTCAAGCTTCCGTCCATGAATACAGTTTATGTTTTTTCATATTAAAAGCTTTAAAATAAGATATCTATTCAAAACATTTACCAAAAACTGACGTTTTGGATATGAGTTCTTATGAAGATGGGCATGTTGGCCATTTTTAGAAATTCCTCCAAACAGCAAAACACGTTTTTGAGCAAAAAGAATGTCCACATCAGAAGTATGATATTGTTATTCCTAAGTTTCATGAAAAAAACTTCATATTTTATATAACCCCTTTAAAAGCACTTCACTTAGATATAAAGCTGACGAACATCTGTGCATGTTATCTTTTTCCAACGTGATGTCAAAATGAAAATGGAGTCATTTGCCGTTTTTTAATTTACCTGAACATAAATGGTACAACTTGGCTGTAAATACAAGAACTTGCATTCTTCTTAACATTGGAGCATTTTTCACCTGAGTGCATTAATTCCAGAGGCTATTCCTATATGATTTGGATTTACAAAGGTTTGTTTTTGCCTGCACCCTCACGATGACATATGAGCAGTGTTGGTTACGTCCCAAATACTTCATGCGGTAAAAAGGTGGTCAAGACTATTTTTTCACTGCATTTTGTGGCATTAAAAACTTCAGAGGTTGGCAAAAAAATAATTTAAAAACTGAACTTGTTCTTGGCTTCTGAAAATGAGTAATATTCCTTAAAAGTAACTTCACGTGCGCTCGAGCAGCTGGGGGCACCATTTTTCTCTCCTGAATGGGGTATGTTTTCAACTTTTTTTACGTACTTCGGGGTTCTCTCGTAACATAATAGATAATAATAAGAGTTTATTTCTATCATATTTAGTAGCATAGAGAGTTTCTCCAATCTCAAGCTACTCACAATTTAGCCAAAATAATGCCCGTTACCCTTGATAAACTTAAATAAAAATCTATTTTCCTAACTAAATGCTTTCTGGAAATTAATTCCACTCAGTGGATTAAAATCAGGTGACCAAATGTATGCAAGACTATAATGTCAAATTTCGTCATGACTTTTGCATGCAGCGCTCATCATACTGTACAGTGGAGCCTCAGGCGTAGAGTTGCTCCATCTACGAGCCTTTCAGGTAATTAGCGAGCCACTCGCAGAAAATTTGATTCGATTGACCAACTTCCGTTCAGCTAAAGATTTGTCAGTACGTGCGTGCCTGTGTCCGCCGTTGAGTCATGCTCCCACAGCACGAGTGCTCGGTCGCCTGCAGACAATCAGTGAACCGATGCAGACTGATACGCTGCGTTTCACAGGAAGAGCTCGGTGCTGGAACGGGTTAAACTCGTTAACTGAGGTTGCATTTTATTCTGGAAAAATTGCTGTATTATGCCTTCTTCTTGCTGATTTGCGACGCCCTTGGGAGTGCAAAGGTAGAAAATATACACGAAAACACTCTCTTGTGCACATCTTCTTTGAATTCTATACTTGAATAAAAGGTATTTTTGGTCAAGATTTTTTATTTACTTGACGAATAATTTGAGAACCTACGGTCTACTAAAGTTAAATGGAAGGTTCCGAAACCACATGCTCCATAAATTCTGTCAACGGAAAAGTTCATGTTCTTCTACGGTAGAAGAAAGAGGAGACATAGTTCGCAAACAATTTTGGGATTGATATGGATTATGTTGTATACTTTATAAGCACCACAAGTTAAATGACGGATGCAATGTATTATGAATGAATATTTCGCAGTCGTAATACTTACCATCATGAAAACATTTTTAAACAGACATATGCCATTTCTTTAAGTTTAAAATTTTAAAATGTACTTTCCACCAAATGTGTACAAGTAAGGAAGTTTGTGTACATGTTTTCTGCAAAATCTATCTGACTGCATAATGACATTTCAAATCAAAGAGGAAAATGCATGCTATGTACGTAGCCATTTTTTGCAGAGCATATTATTTTCAGGTGTTCGGAACGAAGCACGGTCGAAAGCCGGCATTCTGACTGAAATATATTGAGCTTACGATGTACTGTAATTAGTATTACAACTCCTGTTAGATAATTCGTTCAGATCGAAAACAAATTTCAAAATTTTGGTTTACATTTCATAAGGGGGGTTCTACGATACCTGAATGAGGGAATTTCGGCAAGTAACTCCTCAGATGCGGGCAAATAGGCAATCACCAATACAAGCGAACGTGCGAGTCCCAGCAAGTAATTGAGAAGACTAGCGATCGAGTCGTCTTCTTCTCCGGCGATCATTAATCGAAGCAAACAGACAGTTTTCAGGAAGAAATTTAAATGTATAAGATGCGGTCACGGAGATAAGAATTTTATTTGTCCGGTGTTTCGGTAGATGATATATGCCGTTAAGAATCTGAAGCGTCAGCCTAAAAAGTTATTTTTAACTATCCGTGATTGAACCTCCAATATTTATAGGCCCGTAGTGGCAAAGCAAGTGCATCCCAGAAATACTTGTTCAAAATTGACCCTTAGCTGATGATAGATGCAAGTATGAATCCGTAACGTCAGGCAACTAAAACTCTTGATCCAGCGATCTCGACGCCTTCTCACCCAGATGTTTACTTTGTTAGCCAAGCCTACACTTCATAAAATGGATGCACTACAGCAGACAAACATCTATAATGACTTACAAACAATATTTTCCACATTTTAGAGCTTGCTGGCAACAAACTGAGCAATATTTTAAGTCACTCAATGGCTATTTACATGGAAAAATCCAAGTTGCTCGTTCCGACGATCAATATAAACCAGTATTCAGTGACAAGCAACTCCACGACCGAGGGCGAACAGGACTGGAGTGAGTCTATTTGGTCCCTCGGCTCAGGCAGTATGGATCATGAAAATTTGGAGAGGTCGAATGTTGAGGAACATAAACAATCAGATGTCGGCGGCCCTCGGCCTAAGGAAGAAAATCTATCCAGGTAACCATAACACATCAGCCGCACATTATTACAACCCCCAGATCCCAATCCCGTATTCCCATGAATAATTTACCGGTAATTATGAACGTTATTTCCCCCGTACCTTGAATTTAATGGCCCGATGAGTATTTATCGAAAGCCCACATATGTACGCAAACAACTCTTCTGTGTAACGAATCTGTTCGGAGAGCTACCAGCAGATTTTCTGAGATTCTTTATGCAAACAACTTTTTGCAAAATGCGCTACTTTTATGGCTTTCCCAATAAGATTAATCATGTGTGAAAAATGGCACGTTAGAAACCTTTGTTAATTTAGACGCCCTTTACATTGTAACGCATGAGTTTATATTAGAAAGAGTTTTCAAAACTTGTTTACTTAATTACTATAGCGTTCGCGTAGACCTGGCTCAGAATATTATCGCAGGCGGTTAAGCAAGTTAAACCCCAGCAACTGCGATCTTCACACCATGGTTACTTAGTATAGAAGAAGTCACTGGAGGCCAGAATAGAAGGAATAGTTTATTGTGTGCACAAAGGAACGAAGAAAAGATGAAAAGAAGTTGGATTTCGGAGCACGCGCCATTCCGCTGGAGCGCCGTGGTCCTAAGTGATGTCTGGCGGCCGAGAATGGGGAAAAAGGGACTTATTCGAGTGGTGCTTGGGCAGCCGCGAGAACCTAGACGCCCGTGTGTCTCCGAGTGGAAGTAGGTCAAGTCTCTGCAGGTCAGCGCGTCTGTAAGCCTTGACTGCGGTATTTGATGACCATGGGGCAACTGGCCTTAAACAATGACGCCGGAAAAAGCAAGGGAGGGTGTCGGACGGCAGAGGAAACTACAGTATTATCTTGCTCTACTACTTTTAGTTCTGAGCAGATAGCAGGTTTTTTGCATCACATTTGAACCCGGGATGCACATGCTCCCTTACCAGCTCAGTGAGACCCACACTATCATCCTATTCCCGATCGCTACCGATGAGAAACGGGCCTGTGACTCAACGTTACGCTCTATGACCAAGAAATCGTAGGTTCGAATGTCGGGTGACCTGCACTTGGAATAGGATATGACTGGCTGATGACAGTTAATAAGCCAGCGGTGGCCATTCCAGTTACCCTATTTTTTCGGTCCCACTTTGTCATTGTGTATCACAGTTATCTATGCAACTGCCTGAATGGGCTCTAAAGTGAGCAAAACGGACATGCGAGTTCCGAAACCAGTTCGGCCAGTCCCATACCATCATTTGGGATTAGCGGGGGGTTTATGTGCACTTTTGACCGTGTGTTCTTCCAAACCTTGTGCAATTTGTTAGCTGGCTCTAGCATGTAATGATAGATGCACATGCAGGCAGAAATTAAATAACTTTTTTCCTATTCAACCCTGCTAATGTAGTTCTTCTCTCTTTGTCCAGGAAGGTGCAATTCATTTTGTTTAATTTCAGATTTATGATGTGGGCTGGTCAATTTGACCGTTACGAACACTACCATGCTATGAAATTACCAGCAGTCCATCCGTACTTAAAATATAGCATTTTTGCCTGTAAGCATCACTGACGGAAAAAGACAGTTACGGGTGATATACACACTGATGAGAGACAATACACCGCTTTTGCTGCTTAGATTTGTAAGCAGTAGTGAAAAAGGCATTTAAAGGAAAAGTATCCTCAGTGAAGCCAACTTACTAAACTACTACCCATTGAAAATTCATATTTATAAATGGTGAAAGCCTAGGGCAACCTACACAAAAATGCTTTCGACTGTTTCTAATTTTGTTATTCCGGTAATCCTCCTAGCCCACCACCGCCGGTTTTGATGCGGAAAAAACACGGTTCTACGAGGTCTCCGATACGAAGCAGTCAGAAACAGATGTCGCTTGAGGAAGGGAGCTTGCACAGTTTCGGTCCACGCCCTCAGCTAACCAGTACAAGGAGTTTAGACCCGTGTCCTGACGAGAAGATGCAGCGACCATTCTTCGGTCTGGACTGCTACGAACTTATGCGCCGAAACTCTATGCCCGTCAGTCTGAAAACGCGGTCTAACTTGCTACGGTGCGACCGACGTCCCGAATCCTGGCAACACAGCATGCCCGTCACCCCGCCTATCAATCCTGCACGACTTAACCTCTTGCGGACCTCGCTGCCAGAAGACCAGCCCGCGCAGACCAGTCCCGATGTCGGGCACACAAAGCCGCCCCGACCACCCACGCAAGGCACCGAAAGTGTACCCGTGGGCCGTGTGGCTGAAATAGTCAATCGGGTGGAAAGTCAGCTCC
The DNA here is from genome assembly GCA_036362985.1 of Ligula intestinalis. NCBI lineage: Eukaryota > Metazoa > Platyhelminthes > Cestoda > Diphyllobothriidea > Diphyllobothriidae > Ligula > Ligula intestinalis. Next base: position 25,983 of record JAYGXS010000059.1, read on the forward strand.
TGCAGTCAGAGGGTAGCGAGCGAGTTCCGGCTGACAGCCTGTCGGCAGTGCGCGCTGATATTGGCGGTCGCGACAGTGGTCTCAGTAGACAACAATCGGTCGAACAGGCGGCAACTTTGGTTAGACGTGCCTCCGATACGCTGGTAAACAAAAGACCGTTGTTGGTCGATAAGGTAAGACTAGGTGACGATATTGCAGTGCATGCATGGATGTTTACGTAAGGTATGCATGTTTTTGATGCTAGCAGATGACAATTTATTAACCATGTACCTGTTTTTATGAATCAGTCAACTGGCTGTGATAAACACTCAGGTATGTTAGAGTACTTCTTTACACTGAGGATGCTACCGCACTGACGTTCGTTTACTTAGTTATAGTAGAGAGAGAACTAAAAGCATTTAGGAAGGTTAAGCATTTTATATTCAAAAATTCCAGCCTATAGGAAACATATTCTGCATCACTCTGCTAGCACGAATGGTTCCTTCGTAACAAGCACGATGGATGCCAAACACGCGCAAGTCTATAAAGTGATTGCTCTCAGTCTATATCTAAAAATGCAGTTCTCTTGCAGGGATCAAGGCTAATTCATCTGAATAAACTTAGCCACGTAAAAATCTGACCACTCGTACGCTCAATAATATGTTTTTACGATCAAAGACGCTGCAATTTCCCAACGAAGGTATAGAAGCGGCTCTGCACCTCGTACAGACCTTGACTAGCGCAGGTTTTAACGTGATTGTTTTCGTCTAGCCTGGTTTAACTAAAAACTGCGCCAATAACAAATTCGTCAAAGCGTCTGTGTGAAAGAGGAATAGTGGCCTCTGGATGTTGCCATTGGGAAACATAAAGAAAGCAGCAGAGGTTAATATGTCGTTTATAAGGGATAATACTTGCGAACTTCATACTGCCTACGCTGAAGAGCGTCTCTTTTCGTTAAACGAGATAAATGGAGTATAGTGATAAAAAAATATTGATGAATCCACGAAAAAAGAAAATATCGTGAAAGCCACCGTAGCTGGTTTTTCGATTGCGGGCTCGATCAGCCACGCACCTGATGAACTCTCTCAGATTCCGAAATGGTGATATCTAATGAATAATTAATACCAAGGTAAATGACCTGACGTTTGAGAAGTTGGCCTTCATTTGATTTAATTGCAAAATCTGCAACTTTTGCTTGGATTTTGGAGCGATTAGTGGTCCAAGAATTACTACGTTCGGCAGAAAGATATGTAGTAGATAGATAAAAGATTGAAAGGTGAGTATATATGAGGTCTAGCTAGAGAACAAAAAGAGCAAAATGAATTGCTGCTACCAAATTAGTAAGAACTCCGATTATTTGGACAAAAGATAATGATGAAAGCCAATGCACATGTCGTGCATCACATGGCAAAATACTAAAACTGAATGTTAAAAAACAAAATCAACAAAAATGGAGTAGTATTTAGACACCAGTATTAAGGCAAGAGGGACGAATAATTAGAGTAATTTAAGATAAGTGAATATGAGAGAAAAAACAGTTTCAGTCTATGAAATGAATAAATGAATACAGAAAAGGGTTTGACATCGTGGTTCTCTCAGTTTATAATCAAGTTCGAGGGCCCAAATGTGAAACATGGGAAGCGATAATACGCTTCTTATCGATTCACAGCCACCTAAGTGGATTCTTGTGCGTGACAAGAGAGATATTTACACATACAGTAGTCGCCGGCTATCAAGCTAACCTCGAACCCAGACCGAATTGGGCTTGATAAACGGCGGGCGCATTAAGCGCAAGTCCTAGTTCTTGATTAGCAAACGCAGGATAGTCACTATACATTATATACGTACTGTATTATGTGTAGAGCTTGGTCATGTACAAGAAAAGAATGCTGTTTGTCCGTATTTTACGAAATAACAAAAACAAAAAATATTATTTGCGACACGTTACCAGTTGCGCACGCAGAGCGATGAGAAATTCACTCTACCCTGTTGGCAAACTGGGCTTTGTAGCCGGCGGCTGGGCTTACTAGCCGGCGACTGGGCTTATTAGCCAGCGGATTTCGCTATGTAAAATTACGTCCCAAGCTGACTAGGGCTTAATATGCGGCAAGGTCTTTTAACCGTGGGCAACTACTGTACCGGAAAATTGTGGATACTTTATAATGAAGTCTTTTTTGTTAGCGTTACGACTGCTTTTCGGATCACTATTTCGCACAGGCTTTCAATTCAGAATGAGTATCATTTATAGGGCTCCCTAAACAAGACATAAAGACAGGAAGCACTCGCAATACAGGTGGCCTTGCGTCTAATTACAGGAGTATTCGGTTTAAGTTTAAGGTTAAGGTAACAGTTTGTGTTAATTGTTATTTTAATGGCTAGTGCAGCGTTAAGATTAAGATGAGAGCTATAGTTTAGGTTAGGGCTAGTGTTATCGTTACGAAGCGCGAATATTCACTCTTTTTGGGATTTTATGTAGCATCACTTGTATGATTTTGGTAGGACACTCCTATTGCCATGTCCTGTTATTTTTACCGAATGTCCACATAAAAACCACCGTTTTTCTATCGGATCATTGATTTTTCGCCTATTCTGCTTTACGAGTATGAAGAAATAGACTCTTGTCCTGGAGTACAATCCTGCCCTATTTAGATTGTACTCCTTATGTTCTACCGATTTGTTTGTCTGTTTTAAGTATAAATATTCTCCATCAGCTGAATGTCCTATAAAATGCGTATCCACGCAAGCTCCTTCTTCTCAATTTGCAGTTAAATATTCAGTAAAAAATTTCGGCTCCCATGCAGTTACTGTTCTTTATATTTCATTTATGAATGTGCACCAATCACCACCAGAATTCATTCGTCCCGTCCTGCCCTGGAGCTTATTCTTGAGCCTAGCCAACAGTTGCAAAGTGGCCAGTAGTATAGGCAGAATAAAGACATTACCGAAGTGGTGCACCACTTTGGATCGGATATTACTGCCTGATGACGACTAATGAGCCAGAAATTGCCATTCCAGTCCCCTTCGTCTTTATTGGTTATGTACTTTTGCATCATTTCATTATTAGCATCCCCGTAGCACTGCTAGCAATAAGTGGCCGGTCTTGAACTGTAATTACATTATAGGAAGTGATAATTCGGAGCAGTTATTGGGGAAAAAATTTGCTTGATAAGTCCATTCTGGCTGAAGTAACATAAGCTATGTATATTAACGGCTCCAGATTTCAGCAAATGGAGCGTGAAATTATGGTTTTAAAGTAGTGTTCGACTTGAGGACCAATTATCAACACGCTTGATCTACAGCTCCCCTTCTTACTGGTCTGACCTTGGGGCAGGAACGACTAGCTGCAGCCAACAAGCCAGAAATAGAAGAAGCAGAAGCAGAAGAAGAAGAAGAAGAAGAAGAAGAAGAATAAGCGACCATCGAGAAAAGAGTTTTATTTTTAGGTACTGGTAGTCTGAGTTCCGCTGCCTGAGTCTGCGTCTGCTTCCTAGAATTCACTTCGATTGGAAGCCAGAAATGGTCATTCGCCGACTTCCTTGCAACAGACAGAAAATCTGTTGGCCGAATAGGCGAACACTAGCAATCAGGCATACTCAAAACTTCTTCGTATTTTCGTGTTGGAAGCACGTTTTTGTGTGATTCATTGCAGTCAGGTTTTATGTAAACGCGCCAACATGTGCGCAGTTACGCCCACGAGGAAAAAGACATACATTTGTTTCACCGACTATTTGGGGATCGTGGATCTAGGTACGAAACCATGTAAGTTCCTGTTTTGCCCTGGAGCTCACTTTAGAGTTTGCGCAAGCAGTCGCGGAGCGACTAGTAGAATACGATTAAATGGATCCCACCAAGCAAAGGCAGACGGAAATGGCTATTTCTGGCTTATAAGTCCTTATTAGCCAGTCATATTCAATCTGAGGTGTGAATCATCCGGGATTCGAACCCGGGACCTTTGGTCATTGAGTTGGACACTCTATCAGTGTATTTCCTGGGTGTTTGCATTTCACTTATCAACTGTGGATCCTTCGAAGTTTCCTTCGAATAATGATCATGAAGAAAGGATTAAAACTAGTTAATTCTCGTACCTTGCCCTTGAAGTGTGAAAATATCGCACCTCCGATCTTGCGTTTTGAAGATCATAAGGTTTTCTGAAATTATAGCACGTTCGTCAGTTAGTGGATTCTAAATTGATTACTTAGAAAATCCTGCTTGAGCATTCAGCTTACTGTAGCAGAATTGGTGGATTCCATAATTTGCGGTAGGCTGGGTGCGTAACTTGATCCTAGTGTGATTAAAATCACGGCTCCTGCTGAGGCTAAGTAATGCGGATGACTAGAGCGTTGCTTGTACTAAAGCCCTTTCCTGCTGGCACGGGTTCGAAAATTTCTGAGGGCACCGTTTATTTTCATGAATGGGTCAAGTGACTCACTCTACTTTGCCGAAACCTCTATGAATAAAGTTCAAGGCGTCAAAATCAGGATAATTCAGCGTTTATAGCTGGAGTTCTTGACACAGAAAGCAAGATTCTTTGACTTTCTCCAGAGCCAACATTCGGACTTAGTCGATTGCCTACTCTTTCCCTCAACGGGCCTATAAAGCCACGTAATATACAAGTTTTATATTCAAATTAGGCTTTTCCAAAGAAACTTTCCAAAATTCGAAAGAAAACTAAGCTACCTTTCCCTCATGTGACGACCTATAACGGAAAATTAAAAGCGTAAAATTGAACATAAGTATTTAACATGCGATCCAGCAGTTAAAATAAGGAACAGGCTATGCACAACAGTATAACTGTACTGTATAACTGTACTAGTCTTATTGCATCACCCTCACAAACGTTTCTACCATCGATAAATGTAACGATTTAAAGAGAGGATAACCAGTTTATAGCATCTTATATGAAACTGTTTTAGGATTTTGAAGTCCGTTACTGGAATTTCGTTGATGTTCGCTTTTACTAGTCATATACAGTGCGAAAGTTGAAATGCAGATTGGATGTCGAAAAGTTTCTCAAGCACTGTACGACTACTTCTGATAACAAGTACTTCCTGAGTTCGCGAAGCTTTCCTGTCCTCCTGCTCACATAAATTGTTGTTCTTCCATGCGGTATTAAGTGCACACCATGACAGGGGTGTTCAATGTGACCTAACATAAATTTGAATTCAGCCTGCATTTTGATCTTCTCTATATGTTGCACTGCTTCAGGTGAAGAGGCAACCCTCAGAGTCGGCTTCATATCTGATCAGAACGTTTGAGCCACCGCAAATGAGCATCCATGCAGGAGTTCGAAATTTAAGTGCTTCGAACGAGCCGCCGGTGGTAACTGACCACAGACGCAGGGGGACCCCTTTGGTCGCAAGCATGCAGCTCCGTCCAGAACAGGCATCGCCGTCTCCCGGTCAGGGTGAGAGGGGACAAGTCTGCGGGCGGCATGCTTCTGACACACAGTCCTACAAACCATTTTTTGCGCGTATGTCATCGGCACAGGCAGAGGGTAAGTCTCTAACATTTCCGCATTAGCAGGGCTTCCGTAAAGTACACCTACGGGTTTATGTCCTTTTCTCTATCTTCATGCTCTCCAGGAAGGTCTTTGGCATCTTCGTCTTCGACAGGGGAACTGACCAGGCAATAGAGACCTTGTAAAACCTTTTGTCGCTTTTCAACTAACTTCTCATCATCAATTTGGTCTCAGAGTACGATATGAATATGATACGGTTCCAAGTGATTGACGCACTTCCTTCTACGAAGCCACACGATTGTAATTGACTGAAAGCACGTACATTGCAGGCGACTGATCGTACCGCATTCCCTATGAATATCCTTCGTCTGATATTTCGCAAAAAAACAGTTCCTAGACAATTTGGTCGTCCTAAATGACGACGCCATTTGTTAGCAGAATGCGCTTGCGATTTGTGTGGAAATTGACCTGATTTAATGCTTCACTTTGCGTCTGAGAGACTTCAGCTATGTTAATAGTTGCTACAGGTTGGCGCCTTTGAGATGCCCGATAAGACTTAAACTAGTCCCAAATGGGTCCCGACAGTAAAGAGCAACTGGAAGGCGTTGTTCATCAGTTTTCCCGGCTCCCTTTCCATCCGCTCGGTTGTGGCCCGGTTTATTAGTTTGACTTTGAAGACTGCAGCTTCAACCTTGACAGCAGATTTTTTATGCTCGTTCTTCGAGACTCGGAAATCATCCCATAAATTGGATTAAGCTCTACCAGGTGCCCTTACGTTCCCTTTAACATCGCTTTACTGCAGGGGCTACTTGTCGTATCGCCGAACACCAGTCTATCCCTCGGGGGTTACATTGAAGCTGTATTTGCTTCTGCGTTGCCGAGATGTTAAGCAGTCAATGCTGTTCTAGAGCCCAGGTGTCAGGGAATCGGTTGTACAGCCCTTCAGAAGTATCTGATCTGGAAGCAGGATAAGCGTGCTAATATGGTGTCAATAGGCACTCCGAGTTTTTTGCATCGCACAAAATAACTGGTTAGTATGATCCTTTGCGTTAATTGCAACTTCGATTTAATTTTAGAAACTAGGAACAGGAGAAGTAGCGACACAAAAGTCACTAGAGCTCACATTTCCCCTCAAATTTCTACGAGACGTAGCTTTGATACCTACAATGCAAAATCTGCAGAATCGGAAAATAAGACTGCTACCAAGACACCCCACGATGACGGAGGACGCATTAGACAACAACTGAGGATTGTGGTCTCCGAAGAAAAACCACTGCATACCCCCAAAAACGAGACCGATAAATATAGTACATTAAAGGGATGGTTCCCCGAACCGGACTCAATCCTTTTGGCGGATCCGAAGTTTCCAGCTCTTCCCTCGCTCAGTTCTGTGCTGTCCGCAGACTTCCAGCAAACGGTCACCTCTTTTTCTCCACCACCTTCAAATCAGCCTCATTCCCGGGTTTCTTCCCCCCTTCGGCGAAATTGTGTGTACGTTTCGCGCGCTACCGTCAGTCCGTCTCGCCGCATCAATCGCGCCCTAACCTTGCCCGCAGTCAGACAACGAACTCCTTCTCCCCCGCGTCTTGTAGACGACTCTACGTCGATCTCCGACTCTTCTGACATCCACTCCTCTCCCTCCCACAGTACCTCTGTTAGTCTTTTCGAGTTGCTCCAATTCTGTCACCTGCAGGCCGTAGTGATCAATAGCAACCTTGTTGCAGCCAGACTGAGACCAGTATGGTGGGCAGTCGACCCAATTACTTACCTGGGCCTGCGTGTGACTAATGTGCAACTGCGCCTGCCTGAATCAGAGAACTTGAAGGTTGTTCCTGCCTACCATGCTGCTCCAGTAGGCAATGTCCATACCATGGCAACCCATCCTGACAGTGCTTTCAAGCCGGTAACACCAAGGCACAACAGTGGACAGCCATGTGTTCTTTTGATTGAGGAGGTATACGAAGGCTTCCCAGCGACTGCTGTACCCAAACTTCGGGCCGGGCAAATTCTTGTTGAGCTGAATGGTGTTAGCCTTCTCTCGACCCCCACCAACACGGACAGACTTACGCTGCTTCGATCGACGTTGCTGAATGTGCTTCGAGCGTTGGATGCAGGTGCGTGTCGAGGCGTGGCCCTAACAGTGGCCACTCCGAATAAGCCAGTTTCGCGCTCAGACAGAGGAGATCTGGTGGTAAAAAGCGTCGCTGAATCATTTGCTATGCTCCCAGATTTCGCCGAAATCTCCCTCCAGAGCCAGCCTCCACCAGTCCCAACGAGACAGCGACAACAGGTAAAATTTGATTTGCGAATTTAATGTTTGTCCCCAAAACTGTGTATATGGTTTCTGAAAGCGCTTAACTCGCTAGCTGTTGCTGCTTAGCATGAAAATATTGACAGTTTGGTTCGCCCGTCGAATCCTATGAGGTCCACCGTGGCACAGGGGAGGTGACTTGCACATTAATTAGCTTATAGTGAGAGTAGACTTGCCCTCCATCAACTTCACTCTCTCGCCTCCTCCAGCTCGGTCCGGTGTCATGACGAAGGAAAGTAGGTCGAAGATGGAAAAGGGCGCAGGCGTCTGACGCGGCCGAAGCCGCTCCCTGGCGTGCCATTGCACCTGGCTTGGATCTTAGTGGAGTAGGAGTGTCATGAGAGTCAGAGTAGGAAGGAGTCATTTTAGCCTGAATCCACACAACCACACACTAGGCTGACTGTGCGATCCGAGTCATCCCGCCAGTTGGTGACCTTCTAAGTCGCGGCGTCAGATTGGTTATGGGTACGAAAGTGCGCTGAGCAATCAAGCTCACGCTCAAGCTCCAGCCATAGTCCAAGCCGGTCATTTTACTTGAGCTGACATACCTAATGACCCCATCTGCATGTGTAAAGTACGCGATCTGTCCGCCCAACAGTAACACAAGAAGTAGAGGATCCCATCGCTGGAACAATGGTTTTATTTTTCCGCCTTTTCGGATTCTCTCAAGGATCCTTAGTCATTCGTCACCGTAGGAGACACAAGAAAGACAAGAATTTTACACAAATAGGTGAGCAGCTCACACATCACGTGCATGAGTGGGGGTTAAGTCTTGCTTATGTCTTCAACTTCAAAATGCACTGAGGCTGAATGCACAGTCATAAGTTTGTAGGGCAACTGTAGCTTTCTTGATGAAGTGCTTGAACGGAGTGTGTCGTACCTTTGCGGCTTCTATGATTCATTATGATTCATTGGCAAGAACATTTTGCCAACGGCCCAGGTCCTGACTTCTGCACCATACATTTACGCACGAGTCCTCGATCGAGCTTCCTGCAAACACGTGCAAATATGTAACTCCCAATAGAGAAACTTGTACAGAAGCTTCTACTGCAGCAAAACTTTCGAACGCAAGTCGCTTTAGTTCTCGTCAGGCCGCATTTCTCAGCAAATCACCAATTTATCTATTTCTTTCATAGGCTATGCACCTGTGATTGGATCGAGGCATTTTTTCGACCCCCTTAAGGTCTTGCCCTATTTTTAATATTTCGCTGCAGGCATGCTTCTTGACTAACAAGTGGAGATGCTACTCCTATGAGATAAGAGTTTCCAGTCAGACACATTTTCAAGTATTGGAACTGGAATATAGTCTGCAGTTCATGTAGTTCATGAGGGTCAATCTTATGTACCTTAACCCACAAACAAACGCTTCCTTTTCGGAGTCAGACCACTGCAGCCACCAAGATTTTGTGACAGGAAATGCCCTTTTGACAACTATTTTGTATATCTGTCCTTTTGGATTTGGGATTTTAAGCCGTATTCATGCACACCGAATGGATTCATGGTTTGGAACAATTCAAATTTATCGGTTTCGCAGGAGACGTTTGTCAAACTGTCATTTGTCCAATTCACTCCTAAGCAGATGTTTAGGCAACTTTCTTCGTGCTTGACAACATCTAGCTGGAGAACTCGTCAGGTTCATAGCCGCAGAACAGCTAACAGGGCTCGGCGCGTGAGTATTAAACGTAGAAGAACAAGAAGATCACGAAGATACCCTGTCCAATGTACATTGGAAGATGAAAGGCCTAATGATTGTTTGGGCCTACAAAAGCAGGATTCTCTAGTCGTGTTGTCATTGTTTCGCTCGTCGTCGGCTTTATACTTTGATTCTACGCTCAACAGAGCACTCGAAGGATTGTTCGAAGTTCACCCAATGACTGATGTCAATCTGATACTAGATGACAGCGCTCAAAGCGTCCATTTTATCAGACCTGCAAGTCAGTAGGTTCTTTTGATTGTAAGTCTGATCGGCCCGCCTGTATATGGTGTTTTACATGAACACGTGAGGGTATTCTCGCATTCCGATGTTGTTCAACGATCGTTTATCCTTGCGTTGCGGTAGAAGGGGAAAAATGTCACTTTTACTGTAGGCGTGATTTGTGGCCTTTCACAAAGGAAATCCTCGGCATTGTCATCCTTACAAATGGCATTGGCTCTTTCAGTGAACTGAAAGAACCATGTTTTTTTTGTCATTTTACTCAAACATCCAAGGAGGTTTCTTTGAACAGAGGCCTCTTCTCGCTGACACGTTAATTTTGTTAATTAGGGATCAATGCACAGGACATGCAAATGGGTCATTTTTATGCTGGAATATGGGATTTAGGTGCAGATGCGACCATTCACTTCGTGCAACACTTCATCTTAGTCCGATTGTTCGCCCGACGTAGCAGAGGTAGCATGCATGCAGTGAGAATTAAGACTGCAGCTCAATTAATTGTCCCAGTTGCTAATTCTCTCACCTGTCAGGTATGTATTTTTTTAAGTGCAAAAAAGTTGTACTCTCCTGGAAATTCTGTCAGTAGTAATGGGTATTGCATATCGTGAACCGAAGTTGTAGGGAAAAACCGATATCAAGCCTTTATGCTTTGCGGTTTTTTCAAGGGGAATGCATTAAAAGGCAAATATCTCCGTCCAAAGAACATGTGGAATGATGACGGCATTATAAAACAGAATGGATGATGTCTAGTGATGTCTCTTGTCAGATTATAATCTTCTGCATACTTCCTATCTCTTGCTACTTGCTGTCCTCTCTCCTAGTGTGTTTTTTCCACTTCGGGGAAAGCCATATACGGTATGCTAGCGCTCAGGATGTGTTTGCTTTAAAAAAACTAAAAAAACTTTTTAGGTTAGTCCCGAAAGTTGATATGAATGCTGGAACTGAAATCTATCAGCTACTGCGAAATAACTGTGTTATAGCCTAAATCTGCCAACAGGCAGTCAGTACTATAAAAATACACAATTATTTACCATAATGCCAGCGCAAGTACAAGCTAAAAGTCCTTTTTTGTTATTCCAGACGCCCTATTAGTACGTACAGGGCTGTCTGTGATAAGTTTGAAAATACCTCGATCACAATTTTCTCACTTTTTCTACTACCTTAACGCGATGGTTTATCAGAAGAGAAGTTCACACTAACCCAGCCGCTAACTGCTTGGTTAAGTCGTAAACTGAGATGCCGGCTGAGCTAAGACTCTTCTGAGTGAGCCCATGAGAGTAACATGACTGACAGAAAGTTGCATAAGTGAACCCATAATCTGCATACCGCATTTTCCCGCGGTCCACTGTGTGAACCGAATTAGCCAAAGATAAACGTCACGAGATGTAGGAAAGGAAGACTACTCACACGCTTACCTGGGAACTGTTTTCGCTGCAAGATTCGTTTGTGGTCCTTTTCTTCTTTTTCTTCTTCTTCTTCAGTAGGTTATCCGCTATGACAGACTCGAAAGCTATAGAGAAAAGTAACCCAGAAGGCGAAAATATGTCGTGCTTCGGACGTTTGGTAAACAGCTGGCGTGTCTTATAAAATACCTACCGAAAGCAAGTAGTGTGTTCTTGAGTCGAAATGATTACCTAAGTAGGTTTGTAATTTCAGTCATGTCAAGATGCTTGCTCTTAGAGGTGCTTATTCCTGGCCACCGGCATGCTGGATGCCAGCTTCCTACTGGCAAACACAGGCCATATTATCATATATCAGTAACTGGTCATAATAAATATGGTTACTAGAATTAGCACTTTAGCATAGGCAAATACTTATAGCAGCATTATCTTAGTCCTCGTAGTCCACCTCCTGGGAGGATAGAGTTGAGAGGGTGGAATACAAGACCATACATGATGTGCTCAGGGCCTCAAACATGCAGTTACTTGAGGTAGCATAACCCCAGATTTCCCACTCCTTGTTGGGAACAAAGGAGATATGAACCCCAGCGCTAAATCCAAACCAGCGTCACTTCTGACGAATGTAAGCTTCATAAATAGTACCAATACTACTAAGACTCGGCTACATTTATAGTCAGTAGTACAAGTAGAGACAGTAGTAACCGTATCATTCTTAGCTTGCTTGGGCCTGTCTTCGCACCTACTAAGGGTGAGTTAGGGTAGATAGTACAGTAGTACCCGCGCAAGGTCTACTGTCGCATAAGACTGAGTAAGTGGTTTTTCGGTTTGCCTTGGAGAAAGTAGCCTACACAGGGCCCCATTTAGCTTTCGAGACTCAGGACGAAGGTTAAGAGTGCAATTGGGGCTAAATAAGTCCCTTTTCTTGTAAAAGCTACCCCCTGAGACTGTTACCTTCTGTACCAACCTGTTTGTGGGCATGGTGGACTTCATCGAAATCAATGGTTGAACATAAAGCATTTCCCAATAGCTTCACTTAAACTCCTTACACCTATATGCAGGCAGAGGGAATCTCTGAGAGTTTAAACCTGCATTTACTAAGTTACTTAGTTTCCTGTTTATCGTAAATTTTATCCCAATTTTACCTAGCAAAAAGTTTTCAATATCTCGACTTCGAAGCTGTGAACTGACATGACTTAGGTCCTATGCAGCGGATAGTTCCAAAGTGAAAACAGCGTATTCAAGTAGAGCAAGACGTACGGCATAAAATGGCCAATTTCGATGCAAATGAAGAAACGGAAATTCCTTTTTTTATTGAATCCAAAAGATACGCACCTCAAGCGTCAAATGAGATTACAGCTTGATTTTAGAGTCCTAGTGTTCTTCGACCACAATCAATAAAAAATGTAAATTTATGATGGATAAATATATAGTAATTGCATCTAGGTATAATTTGGTCTATCGATAGTTGGCGTATGTATGTTGAGGCTTTGGCTCTCTGTTGGAAGAATCAACTTCTGTTCACACCTTGCTGGTCACGAAATGAGACCATTAGTGAAGCAGGTTTAACTAGTGAGAATCCAGTGAATGTCTTCTCCTTCTTTATCCACTACATCTCCGACCTGAACAGATAAATGTCGAGGGAAGAAATAATTTTGTTTATTAGTGATTATGCTTATGCTAAATTAAAATCTCCACCCATTTTTCATTCTGTTGAGGAAATATAAAGGTTTCTTTTACTCTATCCTATTTATTACATTCACGTGAGGAAATTTAAAGTGGGAAAGTGTGTGTATAAGACTATAGTGATAATCGTAGTTGAACTCATACCTGAAACTAAAGTCGAGGTTTGTAAACGGAAGAGGATGCGAACCTACTGTGACTCAAGCATTTCACTAGCTTTTCGCGGTTCCACATCGTTTCCACCTATGTTTGGCTAGTATTCAAAAACCCGCTGATAAGTATTCGCTTTTCCTATTTTGCCAGGCGTTGCACATCCCTAATTGTGAGTTCTCATAACGGCTGGATTATCAAATGCTCCTATTGATCTGTTTTCCATATCCTGACCGCTTCTTTTCTGCGCCGAAAATGAAACTAATAAAAACTCCTAATCTCTGGTCATTTTGGCCTAATATATGTTCTTGCGTATTCAGTGGTTTCTTGCAAATAGATACTTTATATTGTCAGTTGCAATCTGGTAAAAGATAGTCAAAAAAATCAAATTTCTACGGTTGGCTTCTGTAGGGCCAGGAAGAACCTAACAATCCCGAACTGGAGGTTGGTATCCGGAATTCGGCAAATGCTTCGTTACTGAGGGTGAATTCTTCCTCCTCGTGTTCTACCTGTTCTTCAAATCAAGACCGCGTCCTTTTTGGTCGCATCTGCCAATAACATGGCCCCCTTCGCTGTAGATTACAAAAAAATTATATTTTTATGTTTTCCCATAGCCTTTTGTTTTCAAGGACGGCGATGCTTTCTTCCTAACCGTTGACAGATTGTCGGTAACGGCAAATATAATCCTGTGACTTTTCATTTATTCAGCCGAATGTATGTTTAATATTTTTAAAACAGTGTTTCTACTTTATTCTAAAAAGTATACCTTCTGTTTCTGCTCTAATTGGTTCAAAAAGTTGTTCCCACGTGCGGTGAAAAGTGTAAGCATTTGACAGATGCGCCCTTAGATTGCCAATACAAGCGCGAATACGCGTCCTAGAAAATAACTGGAAGGAAGTAGATGTGCTCGCTGGGATAAGAATTTTAATCGCTTGACGTTTCGAAAGCCGGCGCGGATCCTTCATCAGAGACAATAGCAGAAACAGGTAATTCGTGCCCGGGGAGTTCCAGTATTTATAGGATACAGTCACTGTGCTATTGTACACTTATCACAATTAACGACTCCCCTAATGAGGATAATTTTTTGATGGCAAATGTGCGGTCCGTGACCTGCTGAACCTTCATCACACGTGATAGAATTCGACATGATGTCTGCTCGGCCATCTGGCTCCCTGGCGCAGGCGTTAGACAATGCGTTGATCTGTGCGTTCCCACATGGCGACTTGCTTTGGCCACATTGAGCCTCAGCACCGAATATGGATCGGGCAGGCCGTTACACTTGTTTAGAGACTGGCGCCCATAGATCTTATTAATGGCCTAGCTAACGATACAACTGTTTACTGTTACTTGTTTATGAACGTTCAACAATCGCTAACTGCGTTCACTCCTTCCTCTTTGCCCTGGGACTCACTATCTTTGCCAGCAATTTTCACTTGCCTAATCTACTAGCCTCTTTTAAAACCGGTAGGTAAAACAGAAAGCAAACACGAAAATCTAGGGGCTCACTGATGAGCCGGACTCCTCGCAGTTGTTTCAAGCAACGGCAGAATACCGGCGAAGCAGATGTCTGGGCATTTTAGCTAGTACCTGGGCTGTTAGTACGCTAAGTTACAACGTCAGTATATACTGCTACTGTCTGTCCGTTAACAGCAAGTGTATATTACGCAGTGATTGATGCATTTCAGTCCAAATAGACCCTTATACTTTCGGTCTCTGTCTATAGCCTTAAAATATACTGATGTATATCATGGTCAGAAATAAATTCCAAAGGAAATTAAAAAGCTGAAATAATACATTTGTACTATATAAGCTAAAAGCTGACACTTCTGTCGCTACTAATCTCAGCTTGCGGTCTTGATGGCTGAGATTGAACAGAAATACTCAAACAGCATACGTCTTAAGCATGACACGGATTTTAAAATCGAATTGGTTTGTAAGTTGGCCTGTTGACCTCTGTCTGAGGTCATGTGGTAGGTCCTGTTACCTTACTGTGTTAAAATCATCTGTAGGTTTAGCGGAGCAGTCCAAATTCAGAACATATACATTTAGGTTTATGCAGAAGGACGATACCGACAAGCACTAGCGAGACTATGATGGCCATCGTCAGCTAGTCATACCCAATCCAAGTGTGGCCCCAGAAATTGGTGCCCCGCTCTATCTTCGAACAAGTGACCTTGGTAATAAGATATCCAACTCTCTAACCGTTGCGCCACGGGATCACTGTCATGTCGGGTTTGATCGTTCGTTGTTCATATACGCCTTTCAGCCTCTGAGGTGTTCAGTTAGCTGGAAATAAGTGGGATCCAATAAGTTTAACACGGCATTTTGTGCCTTGCCGGAAATTGTATGAGTATCAAAATCTGATTTAGAGCAGCTCACCTGGATTTACTGATGGTAGCGACCAGGAAGACTTGCGACGAACACAGTGTATCAATGGCGGTTTGCCAACGTGTATTCGCGGTCGCCGACCACCGAGTTTCTCCCTTTTTGTCTTTCGGCTGCCTTAAGTTCTCCCTACAGAGTGTTACAAACACCACATCATCGGAACCCATTTCACGAATTATATCAGTCTGAACACGATTTTAGCTTCCTCAAGTATCCACAACTTTTCTATGCCGTAACGCATCTACCAGGTTTCATTTTCTTGAGTGAGAATGTATGATCTCGGATGAGGTGGATATTGGATGCCTCGTATATCTCGATCTCATGCCACCGCTATCTTAATCATAAACCTGCCAATCTAAGAATATAAAAGCATTTTTTCCCTGGTAATAATTTGAGACAAGACAGAATAGCAGAATTTATTCGCACGAATAAATTTCGAGAGCGCTTTTCAGCTGCTTCCGCTCCATGCATGAATAACGAAATATTTAGAGCACAGATCAACTTGAATTTACACAAAATCGATAAAAAGCATGGTCGTATCAACGTGGCAAGTGGCCAAAAGTTATGTCAACTGTTAAACTTGGGACCAAAAGAAATGGGGGGGATTTAACAAAATGAAGGTGTGGTATTTATTTACCACGACAGTTGAAGATTGACTACATGGTCTAGTCACTTACATAGGTCGGGTTTCTCCCGCCGTATGTAGGATGCTTCCATGTAACGTAAGGTTCGGTTTGTTTGTGCTCGAACAAGAACGCGGAAAGATGTGTTAGTGTCAACCGAATGACCACTGTCTAGTGAGTGTTTTGTAATAGATGAACGTGGTACTTTGTTCTCCTGTTTTAAAAGCCAAGTAGGCAAATGCTCAGCAGCCCTGGTTGCCAATTGCCTTTGCGTACGGCCAATGTACTTGCATCCGCAAGTGCAGGTAAATTCGTATACACAGTTTGAGGTGTCGTGCAAAGGCAAGGCATCCTTTGGCCGGTTAATTGGGAGCCTTTTTTGTTGGAGTGAGGAAAACAAGTTCGGCTGCATAGTAAGTTCTTTGGATAGAACAAAGTAGTCTTCACTTGATTGTATTCACGATGTTGTCTCCTTTAAATGGTAAGGATATAAAAACGGGCTTTCTCGGAACCGACTGGTCCGTAGATTTTGGCCGTAAAGGGCAACTGTATTTTTGGATGAAACGCAAGGGGTAGCCACGCTTGAGTAAGGCCTCCTTTATGTAGGCAAACTCTGTTAGTAGGGTCTCGCTGGAGCAGATATTCCTGGCTCTCTGGAAAAGTTTAAGTACCAAATTCCGTTTCCACTGTATAGGCACAAAACTAGTAAAATGTAGGTATTGGCCTTTCCATGTAGTCTTGTGGAAAACGGTGCGCCTTATTGACCCATCATCCTCTCTGAACAGGAGGACGTCAAGGAAAGATAATTGGTTGTTCTGCTCCATTTCTATCGTGAACTTAATCTTTTGATGCAATGTATTCATCAAAGTTAGAAGATTTTCAACATCTCTTTTGGTATCAACAATAGCGAAAATGTCATCCACATATCGTCTATATATTGTTGTTTTATTAAGTTCCGACAAAACCTTTTCCTCTAAGCGGCCCATGAAGATGTCTGCAAAGGTAGGCTCGAGTGGGCTCCCCATTGCTATTCCATCAATTTGTCTATATATAACTCCATTGAAGAGAAGTTGTACGTTCTTCGTACAAATCGTTAGCAAGTCCCTCAGTACATCAGGTGGCAGTCAAGTTTCTGATGCGTGATTGCATATGACCGCAATTGTTTCCTCCAAGTGTACAGTTGTAAATAATGACTCAACATCTAGAGAAAACATGAATTTGTTTGCAATATTTTGGAGCTTGATATCTTCAATAAATTGAAAAACATCCTTTGAAGCATAAGTGGCGAATCGTTGCCAAATTGGCTTTAATTCGTTGACAAGCCACTGTGCCAGCTTGTGTTGAGGAGAATTTGTCATGGACAGAATAGGCCGTAGAGGTACGCCTTTCTTATGCGTTTTTGGCAGACCATATAGTCTTGGAATATTCGTACCTCTAGGTTTCAGATTAAGAGCAGTTGAAGTATCTATCAAGTTGATGTCTCGCAACTTTTTAATAATTTTCCAGACTGAGTTCTCCTTTGCTTTGGTTTGGTCTTTGGATGAGGTCGCTAGACGAACTTTGGTCTGATCACTTAGAATGGCTTCCATTTTTCTCACATAATCTTTCCGGTTGAGAATCACAACTCCATGGCCTTTATCAGGCTTAGAAATTGTTATTTCTTCGTGATGTTTTAGTTCGGTAAGCGCAGCCATATGCTCCTTAGTGAAAGGCGTCATTTGTGTTACCGGAGCAATACGATATTGGTGAGAAATGTCCACAAATTTTGCTTTAAGCCAGCCCACATCTTCATCGGACCTAGGTATTAAGTCAGAAGGCTGGCAGTTCAAGTCTTCAAATTGTGCCTCAATCTCAACTGGGTTTATTCTTCTGTTTGGGACACAAAAGTCTAATCCCAGTGATAAAGCCTCTGACTGTAATTTAGTAAGTTTAAGGTCTGAAAGGTTGAGAATAATTTCGTCTAGGTTTCGAGGAAAATTTTCGTCAGTAGACCTCTTGGATAAGGACTTACATGTTACATGGAAGCATCCTACCTACGGCGGGAGAAACCCGACCTATGTAAGCAACTAGACCATGTAGTCAATCATCAACTGCCGTGGTAAATAAATACCACACCTTTATGTTGTTAAGCCCCTCCATTTCTTGTGGTCCCAAGTTTAACAGTTGACATAACTTTTGGCCACTTGCCACGTTGATATGACCTTGCTTTTACCGATTTTGTGTAAATTCAAATTGATGTGTTATCTTACTATTTCTTGGTTCATGCACGGAGCGCGAGCAGCTGAAAAGCGCTCTCGAAATTTATTCGCGCGAATAAATTCTGCTATTCTTTCTTGCTTCAAATGATTACCAGGGAAATGCTTTAAATTTCTCAAACGGCACCTTCCCACGGATACAATTAAGTCTTTGAATAGAATTTTACAGCTGCGATGCAGAATTACGAAAGAAAATACACACATTAAATTTCTCCGAAATTGCATAAATATCATAAAGTATCCAGTACAATTCTATAGGACACTACGTCGAGGAAAGTTACGTCCAACTATTAAGAATTTGGATCGGCTTACGCAATCTACAATTGAGGACTCATTGTTGACTGTATGTTCTATCAAAACTCAGCTGGACCAGAAAAGACATGTGTTGGACAATATAAGCCCGTTTTGTTGGTTAATTTTCATAAAGCATGCATGCATCCTACAAAAGAAGACAAGAGAGACATACCGCTTGAAGTACACGAAGTCCTTATCCAAGAGGTCTACTGACGAAAATTTTCCTCGAAACCTAGACGAAATTATTCTCAACCTTTCAGACCTTAAACTTACTAAATTACAGTCAGAGGCTTTATCACTGGGATTAGACTTTTGTGTCCCAAACAGAAGAATAAACCCAGTTGAGATTGAGGCACAATTTGAAGACTTGAACTGCCAGCCTTCTGACTTAATACCTAGGTCCGATGAAGATGTGGGCTGGCTTAAAGCAAAATTTGTGGACATTTCTCACCAATATCGTATTGCTCCGGTAACACAAATGACGCCTTTCACTAAGGAGCATATGGCTGCGCTTACCGAACTAAAACATCACGAAGAAATAACAATTTCTAAGCCTGATAAAGGCCATGGAGTTGTGATTCTCAACCGGAAAGATTATGTGAGAAAAATGGAAGCCATTCTAAGTGATCAGACCAAAGTTCGTCTAGCGACCTCATCCAAAGACCAAACCAAAGCAAAGGAGAACTCAGTCTGGAAAATTATTAAAAAGTTGCGAGACATCAACTTGATAGATACTTCAACTGCTCTTAATCTGAAACCTAGAGGTACGAATATTCCAAGACTATATGGTCTGCCAAAAACGCATAAGAAAGGCGTACCTCTACGGCCTATTCTGTCCATGACAAATTCTCCTCAACACAAGCTGGCACAGTGGCTTGTCAACGAATTAAAGCCAATTTGGCAACGATTCGCCACTTATGCTTCAAAGGATGTTTTTCAATTTATTGAAGATATCAAGCTCCAAAATATTGCAAACAAATTCATGTTTTCTCTAGATGTTGAGTCATTATTTACAACTGTACACTTGGAGGAAACAATTGCGGTCATATGCAATCACGCATCAGAAACTTGACTGCCACCTGATGTACTGAGGGACTTGCTAACGATTTGTACGAAGAACGTACAACTTCTCTTCAATGGAGTTATATATAGACAAATTGATGGAATAGCAATGGGGAGCCCACTCGAGCCTACCTTTGCAGACATCTTCATGGGCCGCTTAGAGGAAAAGGTTTTGTCGGAACTTAATAAAACAACAATATATAGACGATATGTGGATGACATTTTCGCTATTGTTGATACCAAAAGAGATGTTGAAAATCTTCTAACTTTGATGAATACATTGCATCAAAAGATTAAGTTCACGATAGAAATGGAGCAGAACAACCAATTATCTTTCCTTGACGTCCTCCTGTTCAGAGAGGATGATGGGTCAATAAGGCGCACCGTTTTCCACAAGACTACATGGAAAGGCCAATACCTACATTTTACTAGTTTTGTGCCTATACAGTGGAAACGGAATTTGGTACTTAAACTTTTCCAGAGAGCCAGGAATATCTGCTCCAGCGAGACCCTACTAACAGAGTTTGCCTACATAAAAGAGGCCTTACTCAAGCGTGGCTACCCCTTGCGTTTCATCCAAAAATACAGTTGCCCTTTACGGCCAAAATCTACGGACCAGTCGGTTCCGAGAAAGCCCGTTTTTATATCCTTACCATTTAAAGGAGACAACATCGTGAATACAATCAAGCGAAGACTACTTTGTTCTATCCAAAGAACTTACTATGCAGCCGAACTTGTTTTCCTCACTCCAGCAAAAAGGCTCCCAATTAACCGGCCAAAGGATGCCTTGCCTTTGCACGACACCTCAAACTGTGTATACTAATTTACCTGCACTTGCGGATGCAAGTACATTGGCCATACGCAAAGGCAATTGGCAACCAGGGCTGCTGAGCATTTGCCTACTTGGCTTTTAAAACAGGAGAACAAAGTACCACGTTCATCTATTACAAAACACTCACTAGACAGTGGTCATTCGGTTGACACTAACACATCTTTCCGCGTTCTTGTTCGAGCACAAACAAACCGAACCTTACGTTACATGGAAGCATCCTACATACGGCGGGAGAAACCCGACCTATGTAAGTGACTAGACCATGTAGTCAATCTTCAACTGTCGTGGTAAATAAATACCACACCTTCATTTTGTTAAATCCCCCCCCATTTCTTTTGGTCCCAAGTTTAACAGTTGACATAACTTTTGGCCACTTGCCACGTTGATATGACCTTGCTTTTATCGATTTTGTGTAAATTCAAGTTGATCTGTGCTCTAAATATTTCGTTATTCATGCATGGAGCGGAAACAGCTGAAAAGCGCTCTCGAAATTTATTCATGCGAATAAATTTTGCTATTCTGTCTTGCTTCAAACTAAGAATATTAGTCAGCTTGTCCTCTTGGGCCCTACTTGGACTTTTTTTCTGTAAAAAATAGTTATCTTAATTTCCGCCTTGTAAATCGTCTTTCTTTTATATTAGGAATTTAGCATTGTCGAAGTACAAACGGGCAGTTATGATCTGCTGGTTTCTATAACCATATTCCCTCTATTTTGAGGAGACAGGTAACAAATAATATACCCGTCTGTGAGCACATTATTAACGTTTACGTGATTGAAGCATGCTCTGACAGACGACCGGAGTAGTCTGTTAGTATGAACACACGTCACTTATTTGCTCATTTCATCTTTTTCTCTCTGCCATTTGTATGCTAACTGGAGGTTACTTGCATGTTAACAGCGAATAACGTCAGACACTTACCCTCGCTGTGAATTCCAGATGAGGACCTTGAGGTTTATGTGCATCGCCCTTATCAAGGCCTACGCGAGAATCACGCGATGAAACAACAGATTGGAAACCTGAGGGCTTTTTAGTGGATATCCCGCGACTTTTGTTTTAATGGTCAACCACTACATCGCATGTCATAGCGTAATGCACTGCCGACTATGGACGGACTGTTTAACGCGTTCGTGGGCATACGTTTCGAGGATCTAGGGTAGGATCGGTGTGCCGTTCGTTGCTAGCACTCTCGCTCGTTCTCCACCCCGGCATATTTCTCTGTAGCTGCCGACAGCATTACACTCCCCAGTAGTTGTTGATTAGACATGATAGTATCATTTCCAATTGGGATGTATCGTTTCATTGCTGTTACTGTACCCTTGTATGCATTTTTGACTGCAATTCCTACCTTAAGTCTTTCGCCTGCTCATAGTATAACTTTTAAGTTCACCTAGTCCTTTGTTTGTCTGGTCGACCTACGTGTGCAATACAACTTTTTAACGGTTGCATCCGCGTTATTATTAGCTAATAATTATTTAGACGCCCTAACGCATAACACCCTAGTACTACACCAAACCTCCTTGGTTTCTGCAATATGTCGTGGTCCAGTAAATCGGTGAAAAAGTTTTTACCAAAGGGCTCTGGTCTGTTTATTTATCTACCGTAATGGTGACACTATTTTTGACTATCCGGTAAAACACACTTCTCCTTGAGATAGCCAGGCCCAGCCATCGTAACTTTAGAAAGTTCTGTAAGTAGTAAATGCACGTCAAAAATGAAAAACACTTGTGGTGCTGTTTTCTCGCCTATCCTGTATCCCCACCCCCGAGTTTTTGACAGAATAGCCAAATTACGGACTCAGGTCAATCGGCAGACCAGGAGACAACTGGTTGCCATAACAGATCACAGAAACCTGTGATGGGTGTCATAAAGTCTAAATCAGTACACCGTAGTATGATAAGTACAAGACGATTCGATCGCTGGGACGATATGTTTATATGCCTAACATTTCGGAATCCGTCGCGGATTTGCTTTGACCAAATTTATTCTCAGCACCGAATATGTATTGGGCAAATCGTTGCACTTGTTAATGGAATGGGGGCCCGTGAACCATGACTCAAGTAATTCTCGGCTCACTCTGTTGTCACCTTTTGCGAGCATATCGGCCTCATCAAATTTGAATGTGTGGCCGGGTCTCCTCGAATGATCCGCAACTTGAGAATTGGCATCGTTTCGCCGCACTGCTGCCGCGTGTTCGGCAGTTCGCGTCTTGAGAAGCCTGCCAGTTTCTTCGACCAAGTTGTTTTGTCTGCAACTGCACCAGATCCTGTAGGCGACTCCAGAATTGTTTGCTGTGGCAGTGGGCCTTTCGGTTTCATGATATGAGTGAGTATGTCTCTGATGATGAATCCACGATGGATTTCGAAAAGTCAGGCCTATAAACATGGTGTCCCAGCGATCGATTCGTCTTCCACTTCTCAACTACTTCCTGGGACTCGAATTTTGTTTATATTTATACCGTAGTATATTCTGATCTCTTCGGTTTCGAAGGGGTTTCTTAGGCCAAAAATCTATTTCTCGATTAGTGTTGTTTACAAAAAAACAAGGTTTAGAAACTCCTGAGGCTTGAACCCGTGTTGTTCAGTAGTCCAATGCTCTCACCATTGAGCCCAAAGACATAAGGTAAAGTGCTAATACAAGCATACATGTGAGTCCCACGAAGTAGAACGGGATCAGGTGCTCATGTTCGAAGAACGTCTCGACAGCGTCTTCCCGGACATCCAATTCACGATGGAGGAGGAAGAGAACAACTAAATTGGTCTTCCTTGATTTCCTCGTCTGTCGCAAAGATTGTGGTGGCCTAAAGACTAAAGTATTCAGGAGAGCGACAAACATGATGCAAGTACTGAATTACAACAGCAATTACCCAATCAGCCACAAACGCAGTTACGTAAGGACGCTCTATCGACGGGTTGAGACGCACTGCAGTGAACCAGAAGATAAAGTTGCCAAGGTGCAATTCCTTCGACGGTTATTCAGAGAAAATAGTTACCCACGCAACTTCGTCAACTAGTGCTTGCGCAAACGAGATAGCCAACAAAGTCACACGGACCTCAAAATTTGGCGAGCGATTCCGTTCGTCAAAATCGTATCGGAGGCCGTCGGCCGCCTTTTCGCACCACTTGGAGTTGGAGTCGAACACAGGCCGGAAGCAACCATAAGGCCTCAGATCATGAAACCAAAAGACCCCCTGCCACGGCAAGAAACATCGGGAGGTGTCCACAGGCTCTGGTGCAGTTGCGGGCAAAGCAACTATGTCGAAGAAACTGGGAGGCTTCTCAAGACGCGAATTGCCAAACACGTGGCAGCAGTTAGGCGAAATGATGCCATTTCTCAAGCTGCGGCTCATTCGAGGAGACCCGGTCATACATTCAAATTTGATGAGGCGAAATTCTCACAAGAAGTGAGAGTCGATTGAGCCGAGAATTACTTGAGTCATGGCTCACGGGCCCGCAATCCATCAAAAACTGCAACGATTTACCCAATCCATATTCGGTGTTGAGACTAAATTTGGCCAAAGCAAATCGCCGTACGGAGAACAGACGGGCCACTACATCATCTTATGCCAACACCGCAACGCCAGATGGTCATGGCTGACGCGACGAACCAGAACACACACAACGCAATTGTCGATTTTTTCTATGCATTTAAATTTTATGGTGGTACCCTGTGCACACTGTTCTGTGAGTATGTCTCGGAAGATGAATCCGGACGGATTTCGAAACGTCAGGCAAATAAACAACGTGTCCCAGCGATCGAGTTGTCTTTTACTTCTCAATAAGGGAAAGTATATGCCCCGTAAGCCGATCGGTGAATGCCCCTCTATCAGCTTTAACATGCCCGATTACAACCGAGAGGAAAACGAGCCCACGGCTCAATGATTAAAACATCAGACTTCTAACCAACAGGTCGCGGGTTCAAGAATCAGGAGTTGCAAAACCTACAGTTGGCTGTGACCATTATGTCCGAAATGGCTATTCCAGTCAGCTTTGCCTTTGTGAGTAATCTTGCGCTGCGGATAATGCCAGCCACTTAGCAACTGCCGACGAGGCTCGAGAGTTAGCCCCGAGGCATACCGACACTAGTATGTGCCGTAACGCCACCAGTAAGCATTCGTCTGTCCTTGTTAAACAAGTTCTAGTGGACGGGTGTGAGTGTTTTACCGCAGTTCGCAGTATTTATAGGGATAATGGTCACACAATGGTTATCCCTATGGGCACCTTAGCGAATACAGAGGTTTTCGATGTCGTTAGTCTTAATGTCTTGGTTGGTGTTTCAGCCTTGGGGTTTATCACCAGTTGTCCATTTATATACGACAGATTGAGACATTTTGAGCATGTTTTTATTCAAAGTGCCTACCTAGTACTTTTTTAAGTACCCGGGCTGCCCCTGCAATAAACTGAACTAATGCCCAAATTGTTTAAGTTCAGCGATGATACCCATGTAAGCCTTCAGGAAGTCAAGTTCGGCGAACGAACGTTTTCGATTAATTCATCATCAGGCAATACAACAATATAAGAGAGGGTAGAGTTAACGAAAGTTTACGCAACCAATCAGTAGTAATTAGGGGGATAAGGGGGAGAGGTGTTTATGCGAGCCAAGGACGACGGGACGACACGATCTAATTGTCGCACCCCCTCTCCTACCCTCCTCCCCCACCCTGTCTCCGCTCTGGTTCCCAATTAAGACTAGAATCTGACCCGTTTGATCCCTTTACACCTCGCCCCCTTATCCCACTATTTACTACTGATTGTTTGCTTAAACTTTCGTTAATTCTACCCTCCCTCATATTATTGTATTGCCTGATGATGAATTAATCGAAAACCTACGTTGGCCTAACTAGACTTCCTAATGTCCAGATGCTAAACCTTCTGCGAATAGGGCCACTATTTGTCTGATCATAGTCAAAGGTATTTTGCCCACACATTCTATCATAGGAAGTTCCTGGCGTGACCATTTATCATGGATTGTGCGTTTAAAGAGTGGGTGCCCGTGCATTTCTCCTGTAGTATATTGCTGTACGTTTTAGATTTCCACATAGATTCGTTTGTTCGGCGCCATGTTCTCACAATCGGTGGGTCTAAAAAAGACCTGTGCTGTTTCATCAGACAGTAGCTGTGGTGGTGACAGTGTTTCGCGCTTTAGTCTGAGGCCCTGAGCAAGCCAGTCATTGCGCTCGATCTCACTTCATACTGTTTGAGCCCCGCTTGCTATTGATGCGTGTTTAGATGGGGAAGAGAACATGGGATCGACACTGCATATGATTTGCTCCCAACAATCAGTCTGGCCTATTTTTATCCTAATATAACACGCCAGTTTGGGTACGCGGTTTGACAGCCAGAGTTCCACTTTCCTTTGATGTGACCTCTTCTGAAACACTGTCATTTGTGAAGTGTGGTTTATGCAGAGGGAGAAACCAGTATGAGTTTTTGGCACAAGCAGACATAGGTCTTATGTCGGGGCAGTCAATAAGCTCACTCCGATCTCCTGTCATTTTGATCTTGTGGAGTATAATGGGCCCTGGGGGGGGGGGGGGGGGCTGGATTCTTCGTAAGTTTTCCTCACTACAACTTAATTGCCATATAAATTATCACGGATTGCTAGGACGGTTATGTTTATCGTCGCTAACGGCGGACGATCTACCTGTTATTCATGACAGCCACTTTAATTCACACAGCCTTCTTGGTTCTGCCCTAGTATGCTGAAATTGAGGTCCACACATGCAGGCAATCGACCTAGTGCATTAGCACCTTCACGTGGCAGTCGAAATTCAGCTTACGAATAGGTGTGTTTCTGTCTGGACGACAGACAGTCACAATGTTTATATTTACGACATGCTAAAAAAGCTATCTGTCTGGGCGCACGCTACTACGTCCCTTGTACTTCGCAGGCGTCCAAACTGATTGGAGCGATCAACACGGCACAGCATTCTTAGCGAAAGTTGGCTCGAACAAAGATTAACATGACCTCAGCATGGCGAGCCACTAGCTTGACTAACAGTACAGTCTTCGCTTGTCCAGTGGGCTGCACTAACGGGAGTGATGCCTCGCTATGCAGCCAACACCGCTACTTGCATAAAGCTAGGCGCACACAAAATAGGGCTAGGCGTCTGCATTGCTTCCAAATGAGCACTTGAAGAGACGTGACAGAATAGATGTTAAATCTTGATAAGGGTGTTATTGTGCAAGCATCTTATAGAGTAAGATTAGAGTTATAACGACTTTGACTATCAATTCGTCATCAAGCCAATAAAATAATATAGAAGAGGGTACAGTTAACAATTACGACTCGAATCTGACCCCTCTGATCCCTTAACAGCTCCCCCTCCCCTTAATTACTACTGATTGGTTGCCTAACTTGTTTAACCTTAACCTCCTATTTGCTCGATGATAAATTGATATTTAATTTCATTGTAAAACTTACCTTAAATGTACATGTTTTTAAACAGATTTGGTTCTCTGATATAGGAGATTGTATCTCCCCACACTACTGCTCACACTTCAGTTTCATTTTTTTCGAATATCTCTGATGCTCCTGTCTAAGAACTACAGTATGGCTCCGAATTCGTGCAACATACGGAAAGTTGCAAAAGATTGGTGTGCATTCGGTGATCGGCATTGAGTAGCCTATTCTCAAGTCATGTAAGAAACGATAGGATGCCAGCTTTTTAACAAGCTTCTTACTGACCGATAAGAAAAAATAAGAAATATAGAAAATGACTGCATAAATAGTATGCATTTTTATCATTGATTTTTTCTGCCTTCATAAATGCAAATATATTTTCGAGAAAACATGCACGAAAAAAATTCTTCTTGTACTCTTTTTGTAGGACATCACTCATTCTTTAAATTTTATACTTAGCGAAAGGGTATGCGTTGATTTTAGAAAACTTTCTAATTATAAGGTTTTTTTATGACTGTGCGGTGTTCGCTCAGTATACATCGTATCCGTCAATTTATTTATGCTACCTATAATGTATACTCTATGATCCACATAAATAATAAACTATTATGAGAGCTGTGTGAATTCTTCCTCAAACCTTGAACAGGATGTAAACAACGCGCAGATTCTAAACCTTGAATTCAGGCGTAGCAGTCGGTAGGTTTTCAAATTATTGGGCAATTTAGGAATTTTTTTAAACCGAAGGATATCCTTTCTTAAAGTATAAAATTTAAAGAATGAGTGATGTGCTTCCAAAGGAGTACAAGAAAAAATGTTTTTGTGGATGTTTTGCATAAAATATATTTGCATTTATCAGGGCATCCTACCGTGTCTGAAATGACTTGAGGATAGGTTACATGCTAATCAGTATTACAAACTTACTCATGGCTGAGTAGCGAATGAGCATTAATCTTTCGCAACTGTCGGTATGTTGCACGAATGCGGAGCCATACTGTACCCTCGATCATCAACAGATTATGACAACTCGGCTGTTATTTGAGGGAATAGTTTTCTTGAAAGCTAGAACCAAACAGTTCTTATGTGTAGGGGGTATCCACGAAGGAAATGCACTCAGAAGAAGGCCTATACAGTGCCGATTGGGTTTAAGGAGAGAAAGTTTTTGTAAAGAAGACATATGGTCGATCACTGGAACAAAATTTATTTTTTCCTGAGCTTTCGAGCTCTTACAAGAGCCCATCGTCAGAGGTGGCGAAACAGTAACAAATTTGGAAGCTACTTGGGGCGTGTGTACAATAACTAAAATTTTGAACGTGCAGAAAATCAATAATTGTGTGTGCTGTGCTAGCCTGTGCCAGTAGGCAAGATCGACAAGTTAAGTGGAACTATTTACAGAAATAGAATCGTCAAAAAAACAAGTAATTGTTATGGTGGGAGGGATTGGAAATTAAAAAAGTTACAGGAAATGGGAAGGAGGATGAGAGGAGCGGGATTATGTAGGCTTGGGCGCCAAATGGCCACGATGACAGAGTATTTTACCAACCAACACCCAATTCGCAAGCCAAAGCATTATACAACCGATTGACTAAACTTCTCAGAGGATACCGGCGCAAGAATGTGATCACTATGAATGAGTGGCGCCAAATGAAAGTAACGGATACAGCTCTGGCGCGATTTTATGGACTACCAAAAATCCACAAACCGAATGTCCCACTTCTTCCAATCGGTGCCCTTAAAGGCAGCCCAAACTATAACTTGGCAAAGTGGATGTATAGAAAACTTAAATTTCTCCAAGGCAACTCGATTACCTTAGTTCAATCAGCTTCTCGATTCCTCGAGGACCTCCGAGGTCGGACGATTCAATCAGAGGAAATCATGGTCTCTTTCGACGTGACTTCATTGTTCACATCCATACCGCCAAAACTGGCGCACAATATCTTACAGAAGAGACTTGAAGAGGCATATGATGAGGCTAAACGCCCACTAAAAATTGAAGCCTTATGAGATTATTCGAATTCTGCCAGAAAACTTACTTTACCTTTGCTGGAGAAACGTACGAACAGATCAAAGGAACCCCAATGGGCTCCCCGATCTCTGGCTAAGTGGCAGAACTGGTTTTACAGGAACTAGAAAATATCGCCTTCGCCCAACATGAGCGTGTCTTCTGGCGCCGCTACGTCGACGACACGTTTGTCATCATCAAGAGAAATATGCTGTAAAACTTCCATGACTTGCTCAATGGAATATTTCCTGATATAAAATTTACACGAGAAGAAGAAAAAGAGCAGCAGCTGCCTTTCCTTGATGTCCTCGTCAAGAGAACACCCAATGGTGAATTCGAGACAATGGTCTGCAGGAAGGCGACGAACACAACATAACTCCTAATTTTTCACAGTAACCATCCAGTTGCTCACAAACGGAGCTGTGTAAAAACACTCTTCAAACGGATCCAGACCCACTGCAGTAAACCAGAGGAAAAGGCACGCGAGGCCAGATATCTCCGTGACCAGTTCATGCGGAACGGCTATCCAAAAGCATTTATAAACCGATGCCTCCGCGTTCGGCCCGGAGGACCCAAACAGAAGAACCACCGAAGATATGGCACGCTCTGCCATACATAAAAGACGTCTCAGAAGCGACTGAGCGCATCGCTGCGGGACTAGGTGCTGAAATTGCACACAGACCCAAAGCTACAATGCGCAGCAGAGTGATGAAAATAAAAGACCGGCTTACGCAGAATGAGCAATCTGGTGTATTATATCACATCCCATGCCTAAACTGTCCCTGTAATTATACAGGTCAAACGGAACGCATACTCTGATCGCGTATACGTGAACGCAAGCAGGCCATGCGACTAGGCGACGAATCATCACAAGTTGCAACTCACACCTGCGAAACAGGCCATGAGTTCAACTTCGCTGCCGTCAAGGTACTCGGCCACGCGGGAAACCAGACGAGCAGAGAATTTATCGAAGCCTGGTCCACGGATGAGAATTCTGTCAATAGATGTGTCGAATTGGCGCCTGCGTACAGGGCCTTACGCTATTGCAAACGATCACATCAAGACGCCCGCCGTAATCAATTGGCCCAACATCCTCCATAATCATCCCACTTTCGACGCTGACGTGGCCATTTGGCGCCCAAGCCTACATAATCCCTCTCTTCTCATCCTCCTTCCCTTTTCCTATGACTTTTTATTTGCCAAAATGTTAGTTATTGTACACACGCCCCTAGTAGCTTCCAAATTTGTTACTGTTTCTTCACCTCTGACGATGGGCTCTTGTAAGAGCTCGAAAGCTCAGGAAAAAATAAATTTTGTTCCAGTGGTCGACCATATGTCTCCTTTACCAATAGAAATTCCTGGAATACGAGTATTCTCTTGCATTCGTGAGAGAAAGTTTTTTAAATCGACGCAAGATAAACACACTTTTATAGCCCTCCTTTTATTCATTAGAATAAAAACTGATTGTAGAATGAGAACAGCGTTAGCAATGGTTGCAGCAAATAAGACAGCGGTACTAAACAGCATTAATTCATTAGCAGCTTAGCCAGGTAAATAGACCGAGTGCAACTATGTATAAAAACGCCATTTTCGCCGTTAAGACAGGTTTTAAATTTGCTGCCTGGTCAATCCATGGTTCTAGTGACAAATGCGCTGGAGCTGGATCGTATTTTCTTCCGGAGCATGATCGCAGATCGAAATGGCATTTCTGAAAACCGATTGATTCTTTTAATAATGTGAGAACTTACTTGGTATGGTTGTCGTTATAAAAATGTATTTTATATTTTCCTTTGCGAAACTAACGGCTAACACAGCTGTATTCAATGTAACTTCTCAGATAACAGTGCTTTTCAATTACTTTCAACATGGTCCTAATTTTGTTAGTCTCTTAGTGCGCTTAAACACAATATTCCAGCAAAAGCAACGAGTGTTTGCAATTCAATGTGTCTATGCTGAAGTCCATGCATGTGCAGTTCACATATGTTGGGTTTGATGGTAACGGTGATATGCGCACTTTCGGTTTCCACACAGGTATATTTTTTTAACAAAACATCACCAAGACGATGGTTTCTGTCCGGTAGCTTTGGCTAAGAATCAAAGAACATGAAAACAGATGACTTATTACATTTACAAAGTCAAGTGAGTAAACACGTTTGCCATACTTCATCATCGGGCCTATACATTTACAAAGATTATAAAAGAATGTGGGTTTGACATAATTTATAAGCATCTTATCGTTAATACGTATCTTTATAAAGCTGCACTCCTGGCGAGGTTGGTATGTTGCGATCAATGAGACTGGGGAAGGAGAGGTAAGGTAAGGTGTGAGCGATATTCGAAGTTCGAGGACCAGGAGGGATCATCATTGTGTAGTACGCGGACTGAACCAATGTCATCAAGGAGGTGGGCGGTGTGTAATCACCACCTGAAGTCAGGATTGGCCAAGAGAGAAAGGGAGCACCCGTACTAGCGTCTTGGCAATATGTGGGGACGAGTGGGTCCTCTGACAGATTGGTGTACGCGTCTATGCCACTGTTTATTCCCGATCTAATACCAGCGAGACCGTGGGCTCGTAGCTCAACTGTTAGGATGTTTGCCCTGACGGAAGAGATCGCGAGTATTTTTTTTTCATTTTTCTTTTCTATCCATCCATTTTTAGCCACTTTGTTACCAACAGGGCACTCAAGTACATTCGCCTATACTTACCTCAATAAACGATTACTGATGCCTATAGGTCCTGATGAGGGTGCCCAAGTCAACGGGGAGATAGAGAAGGAGATTCTGTATGGCTGAGGAGTGGTGATCCCTATATGCTTCTTTAGGAACAGTGACACTGCCTTTGTTAGAAGTTTTGTTGCGCGATTCTCGATACTGCAGTACCGAAGCTCTTTGTTTTTGCCCCGCGCATGAGCCCGAGTTGTGAGTTTACACTGTAGCCATCCCATATGCGGACTTTAAGTCATTTTGGAGAAGGCAGCACAGAAATGTACGAGTTTGTTGATTTTTATGGATTTTCATCGTTGGGCATATTTTGTCCTTAAGATTATGTGAAGTTGACTTAAAAGCTATCACGAATCCTCCTTCGTTTCCTAAAATAGCCGAAAGGCATACTTATAGCCGACTCTGCTTGTTCAAACTTCCTGACCTTAAAAGTCACATCAGAATTGGAGGTATGGGTTGCCAAATAGCATTTTGTAGGCAAAGTGGCGAACACATCGACAGAATTCGGATTAATTTACCCCAAAACTCAAAACCTTTTTCAATTAGACACATTTATAAGCAGTAGTCTTCCCTAATTTCCGTTGTTACTGGCGACTAGCATGAACATCCTACCGATAGAACTTCCCCACATGAACATATCGCTGCCTGCAAAATAATAACGATTGGAAGTGCGGCAGAGCAGCATATGACGAGTAAACGTTTGTTGTGCATGGAATATTAACAAGCGTGATGAGACAAAGATCCCTTGACCTTTGCCAAGGTAGGATCAGAGACTATTTCAGAACCGAACGATTCCGGAGCCTTCGGCAATTTATTGCATTGGGAGGTGGTATGCTCATACCGAGAGCAAGGAGAAGGTTTGCCATATTTCTGATGAAAAGAAGTTCATAAAGTTGACTAAGTAATATGAGGATGCGAATATGGGGGCTCAGGTTGGTTAGGGGTAGGTGTGGGCTTGGATGATGCCCTTCTGTGAACTTCGTTGTCAGCTGGCTATTCTTTGAGCCACCGTCTTTATCGTTGTTATTATCGTCTGCAGAAAGAAATGCAAATGTTTGTCAGGCCCCTTGAAAATGATTGACAATGCTTGATTTATTTCTTTCCAGAGCTCTCCGTCAATTAGGTGACCCGGAAATGGACTTTCTCTTGCCTCGATTTACTTAAACAGGATAGTGTTCTCGCATTTGCCGGGATAGGCGCCTGGTTGTTCAACCAAAATAACCTGCTCCACAGTAGAAAGTGAAAGTGAAAATGTACGATTAACTTGCGTAAATTTTCATTGCATTGGAAAACAATTCATATAAAATCTGGCTTTGCTTAAAAGTGCTCACCTACTCTCTGCCATAGCGGCTAAACAATTTGGCACCGATAGCTTCATCAAAGTGAGATAAGAAGTTTGCGGATATACTGATTGCATATTAACGTTAACACAATATTGTCATAATTCGTGTCTATGTCTTTGGAATAGCCTTACTAAACTATCAGAGGTATTTTAATTAGCATCTTTGATACAACAAGCCCTCATGTTTAGACATACCAACACACTGCTAGGTACGGCTTAGAATGTTGCTAACAGACGAGGCAACTCCATCATCTTCTGGCTGTGAGTCAGATTGAAATGGTACCTTTTCACTTCAACCATCAGGCACAAATCTTTTTTTCTCTCTCCAAAGTCTTGAATTCCGGTTGATTCGTTTAGGAACTAGCACTGCGTGACACCTGTGACTACGTCAATCGTTGCTCGCATGCCCACTTCAATTCTTCTCGACACTGACCTATCACGTCTTATCACACAGTAAAAAAAAGTACACGCTGTGTGCACCATCACGCCCTCTCGGGATTTGTGGCAGCCCTTGTCAACCGCAGGGGCCGAAGTACCGCAAACGAAAGTCGGGACACCAACCCCAGACTTTTATAACTTGTTGAATTCGACTGATAAGTGCTGGTTAATTATACAAGAAATGTTGGTAATAAAATATGGGCGGAATCTTGTGCCATTAAACGATATCAGTTTGCAACGGAGTTCATTTTGTGCAAAAACAGCGGACCTACAGGCAACTAATGCTTAGTGCTTGAGTGACCAAAGACATTTATTCATAGCTAATACAAGCGAACATGCTGTTCTGTGAATATGTCTTTGATGATGAATCCACGACGGATTTCAAAACGTCAGGCGAATAAACATATTGTCCCAGCGATCGAGTCATCTTTTACTTCATATTTATTCATCCTAGTTAGAATGCTAAGAAGACAGCACCCGGGTTGGCCACAAAAGCTGTAAGGAGACGATAAATTTACATTTATGCACAGAAATACTTATTAGATTCGGGTCGCCTTTATCTCTACATACTTTCTCGTCCAAGTATTGAGGAGTAATGCTAAAAGGTAGGTTGTTCATTTAGTCACAAATAGCTTAGTTGGACAAATTTGAAGAATTTTTAAGCGCCTCAATCCTACCCTGGCGATAACCATACATCTCGTGGCATAGAATTCAAGGCTACAGCCTACTGAAAATACCGTTGTAAGCGTCGGTCTATGAAGGAAAAAAAAGCTAGGCCTAACCAATACTGTATTTTGTGTCTTTGTCAGTAAATGTTCTCGATAATTACTCAAAACTGGTGAATATTCATCTGTAAGTGTCAATATTCCCTGACCTAAACCAACTAGACAACGAGCTCGTAGCTCAATAGTTAGGGCGTTTGACTCTGATCTAAAAGGTCGCAAGTTCGAAGCTCGGGTGGTGCACCACTTGGGGCTGAGTATGACTGGCTAACGACGGCTAGCTAACCGGGAATGGCAATTCCATTCTGCCTTGTCTTTGCCGGCAATACTCCCTGCAAAAGCAGCTATACAAAAATCTAATTCTTACCTGACTGTCAAGTTCACCGGCCTTGGTTTCATCTGCCAATTCCAAAAAATTGAAAAAATCATGAATCAACTTTGATTGGCAAGCCGCTCATGCTCGACTCTCTTTTGTGTTAATCAGCTAGAGGGTGAGTGGATACCCACTGCAAGTTCAAGCGAGTTGCTTCATCCCGCAAATCAGTCTTTGAGCCCGTGACGAATTCGTCATGCTGGTTTGTTTGGTGCAAATATCTCGCATGTTTTTTTACTCCAATCCTGACCTTCATATCTTAAACATTTTAAAATAGCTCATTCTTATTCCAGTGGATCGAAGAAAATTCAGCACGGGCTAGCGTGTTCCAACTCGAGTACTAGCAAGGCTTATTGGATTTTAAGGTTGTTGTCTTGCTAGTAGAGATGAAAAAAATTCTCCTGAAAGGACTAACACGGAGGTCTGGCAACTGTACGTGTCATACAACCTCCCATTTCTGTTTACGCTAGAAAACGAAACCCTGTCTGCTACCAAAATGTAGGAGTATACACGGGAGTTAACAGGTTTGAGATCACCAACTTCATGCGCAGAGCTTGTTTAAGCATCTCAGTTTGGGAACCTCCATTATACGCGCACTAACCAAAATTAAACCTTTGAGGCCACCTCGAGGCATCTTACAGGAGTTAGTACGAAGTCTGCGTTCAAGTACTTGCTTTGCAGCGAGAATGCGAATAGAAATATACACCTGATAGTTATTATATGTAGTTTATCTATTTTTCGCCTGCGTCATGAAATAAAAAGCATCAACCTATTTTCCTAAATCGATCTTTCATTTAAATTTTTAACCCGGGTTGCTTCGCTACTCGAATTTTCTTTCGCTGGGTCAGTTTTTGTAGCTTAAATAATTTGTTTTTTGTCGGCGAGGATTACTCATACACCGCCGACAGGAAGTGGAACGAGAAACCCCTCGTAATACACGTGGTTTTGGGTTAAATTCCGAAAAAACTGTTGTTAGAGTTACAGTAGGTGCACTACATCATGAAATCCAACGATTTTTACAAGTAACTTCCTCTCACTCAAACGCAGCTCAAACTGTGGCCCCAAAGCCTTACAGCAATAATGGTCGTTCTTCACAATAGGGCATATTGTGATTTATGAAGGAATATAATGTCTTATAGAAACACCAGCCTGTTAAGCAACGTTGAAAATTCCGTAAAAGGGGAAATCGGGTGAACTAGGTAAACTAAAGTGTTACGTGTAGAGGGAGCCCGTTCATGCAAAACTACCGTGTGAATAAAGCAGCACAAGTAAAATTACGTTGGAAAATAATCGTTTTGTCAATTTTTCGAATACATATGCTTCCATATCACGTGGAATATAATTTATGGCTGTAACCGAAGAGCCTAAATTTCCAGTATGAATTCTTACAGGTTTTCAAGAGAGCTGCTAGTTATTTCTTTCGTTTGTGCATTGCTTGACTTATGTTGGACTAAGGCAACCAAGTTTTCGCTTGATATGCCCCATTGGGAGATCACATGAGTAATATATTGCATAAGCTCACTTGCGGACATGCCGGTCAGTGTAAAATAAATTTAAATAGAATTGTCGGGTACAATTGTTAACGTACCATTTTTGTATGCTAAGAGTAATTGCCTTTTGCCCTATTTTTTGCAATTATTTTGATATTTCTATTGCGAAGAGGTTCATATCTTCCTTAAAATTCTAATCAAGACTTTACGATATGCACTGGCTTTAGTCAATTGACAATCAATAATTATTTTATTTTAAGTGCTCACTAAAACATTCAAAATAAGATATGCTTTAAAAGCACTTACCTAAATAGCGATATTTTAAACATTTTTTCGAATACAGTTCTCTGTGTGTGTCATGGTTTCTGAACCACGCAAACATGTCAAGTCATCGCCAAGAAAAATAAAGGTCCACAACGAAAGTCATGAATGAATATGCCGAAGACTAATTAAAGAATTCTATTACAAGTTATCTCTTGAAAGACAGTTTAATTATATTTTTAGGCGTCAGATGTCTGCGTACTTCATTTATTTTAACGATTGAGAAACTGGGAAATTTTGGCCAGTTTATTGATTCCCCTAAAAATTATGAAAAATCTTCCGTTGTAAATGAAAAAACTAACCTTTCTATATAAAACGGAACAGTTTTCAGTATATTTAGTTACTTCAAGGCTCAGTTCTAAATAGCGAATGCAAAACAGAATGGCAATAAAATCAATGGTGATTTTTGAGAAAATTGTATCGCAATGTCTCGTGACAACTCACTCA
Organism: Ligula intestinalis; assembly: GCA_036362985.1. Classification (NCBI taxonomy): domain Eukaryota; kingdom Metazoa; phylum Platyhelminthes; class Cestoda; order Diphyllobothriidea; family Diphyllobothriidae; genus Ligula; species Ligula intestinalis. The sequence goes on from JAYGXS010000059.1 coordinate 62,599, forward strand.
AATGAATGCATGTTAACTGTCTTCAACTTTTTGTTGACATTGCAATCGATTTAATTACTATATACCAATAATGTCCTCATTCGCATTCCTTGCCTCAAATCCTTCAAGTATACATTATATATTTTTAATTAGGTTATAGCAAGAAACAGCCTTAAACATTAATTGCTCAATTTTATGGCACAAAACTGGGAAAGTTAGCAAAATATAATTTTTTCAACTTATTTCGCTCTTCTTTTTCCAAAAATAATACGTTATCTCATAATAACACTTACCTCAATTTCAAGGACGCAAAACAAAATTTTCCATTTTGTGGACAGATATACCTAAAAAGTTCCTGCTCTTCATGAGTGTTCTTTTATAGAGCAACATGCACTAACAAGAAGCTCTTTCCGCAACGTCTAATAGCATAGGAAGTTTCTCGGATGTCAACAAACGCTGGATTTCACCCATTTTGCCTCTTCTCTCCCACTATACTGACCTAAACGGAATTAAATTCTATTAAACATTATTTTGCGCCTCAAATCAACCCAATGAACTAAATAACCAACCTCAATTGTGTGTTAAGTCCCCAAATCTCCAACCTTTCATCAGATATGAAATCTACTGTAAATTGGTAAAAGGGGCCAAAAATTCAGTTGGGGTTAGTGTTATAGTTATGATACATGAACAAGTTCCGTTCCTTGAATTTAGCCCTGGGCTACGTGTATTACGTTAGGGGGACTGTTCGTATTTTTTATTCTGCCGGGAAGGCATATAAGTAATTCTGATCACCTGATCTACCTCTATTCTATAAATACTGCAACTCCCTGTGCATTAATTACCCGTTTCTGTTACTTTTTCTACTAATGTAGCTGTCGAGGGATACGCGACGGATTTCAAAACGTCAGGGTTATAAACGTCTTTTCACAGTGATCACATTTTCTCAGAATGCATTTTGTTGTTTAATACTTTGTCGCTGCATATGCTTTGCGTTCCAATAAAACTGCTTAAGTTGACACTTCTTCCTATTCATTGGGCATTAAAAAGCTATGCGAATGGTTTTTGATCATTGAAAAGTTTACCATTATTGATCGATGTTATTGTTGAAGGCCGTTTCGGGCAGTTATCCAAAGAAGAGCATCAAATATTTTTACCAGTGCCTTCAACGCCGAGGCATTGTGATAGACAGATAAACAGATGATAGTTATTTCTAGATTGTTTTTGCGATCATTCAGAGACGCCTCAACTTCAGTTCGCACACCTGAGATTCCAACCTGAGTCGGTTGACCGTCAGCAAAAGCTTTCACCACTGCACGAACAGTCTGCGACCATGTCGATTGAGATCGGTGATATTTAGCTACATGAAAAGGGTATTCATCAAAACGTCAATTTCCGTCCTGAATTTAGAAAACATTGATGCACAGCACTCTCTCTCTCTCTTGCCTCTAGTACATAGTTACTTGGAATCCAAATCAAGTAAAATCCAACGCCTTGTTACAAATCGTTTTTATGGTAATTGTTAAAATCAGTACACTTACTTAATCAGAAAAATTATGGACACATAATGGGTTAAGTTGGCTGACCTATTTACGCAAATGTACTGGCTTTGTAAATGTTTATCGAGAATAAGCATTCGCGGACTAAGACCCAATTAAATCACTAAAGGGGAATTTTTATTTACCCAGAACGACTAAGTTACGACGTTTGTTCAAGCAGGTGAAACACAACTTTGCCTTTTTTTCTGGCATGAAATTCGTCCCTCATCCAGAGTACCCACTCACTGAAAATTTTCAATGAACTCCAAACTATTTCATCAGAATATGCCTTATAAAACAGCAAAATTGTAGTCAAAAAAATCCGACCTTGGCGTAAAGAGCTGCTCGGGGGGAGTAATTTAAAGCGAGAAATGAGTGAAGACTGGGTTCCATGCGGTCTTTTGATAATTATTGTGTTGAGCAGTCACCTCTAGCTAATGGAGTAAGCTGCAAGACAGACTCTAGCAAGTCACGTATCCCAAGGATCGTTTTTCATCTACTATGGTTAACTTTTCCCAAAGCAACTTATCTCAAAAATAGCTCAGGAATAGACACGAGGGTACTATCTTACCTCTTCCTCGGGCCCTCTGGTAATTTTCACAAAGACTGGAGCTAATTGAGGTTAGGGTAATAAGTAAGTTGGGGAGTACGGTCAGGGTTGCGTTTAAGTTTAGTTTTATCATATGGATTAAGGTCACTACACGCGAATATTTATCCTGCCTGGAATTATCCTCAAGGCCATCCCTACTTCGGGGGTTAATATTTCCTTACCTTGACGGTACATCCATTTCCACATGTGGGTCTTGTGCGGTGAATTTACAGAAAGTATGATTCAGTAAACTGACTGTTCAAGAAAGGTTTCTCAAACAATCAATTCAGGATCCAATGGATGGCTTCCAGACGCACTTTATTAATAGGTTGCTATTGGGCGGGTAACTTGACCCACTTTTTATTAATCTAACAATTTTCGGTGGGGCATCTTAGTCCCAGTGGTTAGGACAATGGCTTACTGAAGCGTTACCCATGATTTCTTGGGTAAGAATCCTTCCAAATCCCTGTGATTTTACCAATTTGGAAAACCTAACTATCCAAATCTCCTCAAAAGTCCTGTTAGTTAATTGAGTCTGGGCTGGACGGATAATCGCAATTATTGTACCGTTGTTCTCCGTACTATTCTTAGCTATTACTGATAGAAGCGAATAGGTGAGCTCCAGAAGCCATTTCAGAACGAGCAGAGGCGAGTGCCGGAACAAGGAGTTGATTGGCTTCATGGTTCGGATTCTTGCTCGAACCCATCATCAGAGGCAATCGCAGATAAATTGTGATGGAACACTAGGTGCACAGTGCTTATAGTCCATAGGGGTCCCTTGACCAAATGCATAGAACGATTAGGAGTTCTCGTGATCATCGCTGAGGTCGGTAAGGGATGCAATGATTGTGTTAATTACCACGCTTTCATTATCCGACGGTGATCACGGGATCTGCTAATTGTGGTACGCATGTGATCACGTGATCACTTCTGACTATAAATACACACCGCCCCTCTCTATGGTTGTCTCTTGTGTTGGGATTGCGTGAGAATCCGAAACATCAGGCCAGTAAACGTCTTGTTCCAATAATCTTATCTTCTCCTTCTGAATTGTTAACAATATCTCATATCTTCTTAAGTAACGCCCCTCCCCTGTGTTTGGGACAATAAACAATGCCAGAGGCTCAGCGCGAATGCATGAAGCACCGTCTAACCCAACAAGATTTTCGCAAAGTGTTTGCTCAAAAACTGCAGAAGCTAGGACTGACCCATTCACTTCTTTAATCTACCTCATAGGAGCCTTCGGCACCGTAACCTAAAAAGGACTCTGTAAAGTAATTATGCAAATCGAGTGCCCGAGTGGTCCACGTTGATCATCATTTAACTTCAGTGTGACATTATGGTTAGTGTCACCTACTAGGAATCAAGGCTGGAACCTTTCACTACAGAAAATTAGGTGAAACAAGTTCACTACTCGCACTCGCGCCTTTCGGACGTAAAGAGCAACCTCACTTTGGCATCAGTTATCCGACGAAGGAGAAGCGGCTCAATATCTGAACTATATGAGCCATAGGGAAAACTGGAAAATTCAGAGTATCCGATGGTCACGCGAAGCGTCATCTTCAACGAAGTAGTTGAATTTGCTATCTATACGATCATGCAGACTTTTGGTAGGTCTTAACTGTCAATATTACAACGCCACGGCATATTCCTTAGCCACAAACTGATAAGTTCATGGGACTTTGGACCTCATAATGCCTCCTCATTAAACGCATATATGGATGAAAAAATGAGCAATGATTAGAAAAGTTTAATAGCTGTATCTCAGCTTTTCTTGAAGGATATTAAGGATAGCCGAGAATTACTTGAGTCATGGTTCACCGGCCCCCAATCCATAAACAAGTGCAATGATTTGCCCAATCCCTATTCAGAGCTGAGACTCAATTTGGCCAGAGCAAGTCACCACTTTGGGGAACGGACAGGTCACTGCGTCATCCTACGCCAACACTGGAGGGTCAGATGACTAAGCAACCATCAGGACCGAGTCCACCACGCGTGATGAAAGTTCAGCAGTTCTGAGCCCGCATGCTGTTCAACAAAGTATCAACACGCAAGAAGGCAATTACCGTTAATTGTCGTTGTTTGTATGCAGTTATTACTTTATTCTATAAATACTGCAAACTCTTGTGCGTATACTACTCATATCTGCTACTGCTCTCTGCTTATTTCTCTGGTGATGAATCCGCGAAGGATCTCGAAACGTCTGGCGAATAAAAGTATTGCCTAAGCGATGGAGTCATCTTCTTCTCAACTAAGGATAGCAGTATCACGTTGAGATAGAACGTGCAAAAGTCCAACTATTATTGGATCCTAACCGTAGCCCCAACTCTTAATTTAAATTTAACATGAACTCTAATTCTGACCTTACAACTAACCCTGATCTCCTGGAAATTAATGCAAGGCCACCGGAAATGCACTCTTGCATGCAGGGTAATTTGTCTGAAAAAGAAAGCAGTCCTTAACACGCATGCTCTGTTGAGACAGAGGCAACTGCTTAAGAATGACCATCATGCGAGGATGGATGATGAACACCTGTGGATTTATCGCTATGAATGCTCAACGGCAAGAGGGATAAGAAGACGCTACAAGGACGCCTTTAAAATTATCTTAAGCCCCTACAAATCATCCTGGAGACCTGAAAGGACCTTGTCCAGGGCTGACGGAACTGAAGAAGAACTGCGAAGGCATGAATAGCAATCTACAAAGCTAAACGGATCGCCACTTCCAAAGCCAAAACGTTTGCAGTACCACCGACCCACACCGTCAACACCCAACGCCCTGTGTCCACGCTGTCAACAAATATTTCGTAGAATGATCGGCCTCGTGAAACACCTCCGGGCCCGATGCGCAATAACCCGACCACTTCACCTGCTGCCTTCGAAAACATCCCACTTTTCACCTGCACACCAACTCTCACAACGACCCTCGGCAGTGGTGATCACACTTCTGATTCCCTGCTGCAGCAGTTGACGTTGTATAGCCCCACAATCGCCACGACGATTATTATGACGACGAATACCGCCACTCTTACTCTCCCAACCGGTGGAAAGACTCCTAACTGTCCACCAAAAACGAAATCAAGGTCCCTCAACACCAGCAGTCTGGACCTGATTCCTCATTGCGATCCCGCATTTAGGTCGTACGTCAGCCTAGTCGGTCGCCTGCGAATCTATTGCACTGTGACAGGTAAGCCAGTGCCAGGGAGATCCGTTTATACTCACCGTATCCTTACCCCCCTCTCATTGCCTGCACTGCCTGCGCAAATTCATTCAGCCACATGTGTATTCACGACAGCGGAATTCAAACCCTTTTGCTAATCTGGAATCTGAAATGCTGCCTTCTCGCCATCCACCAGCACGGGCACTCCGTAGTCGCATCACAAGTGCAACCTGCTCTGCAGCTTAGAACCTATCCAGTCCGCATTATCGCAGCACATGTTCATAAGGCCTTGGCCTCATCGATCACTTGCGATGGCATCATATGGAGCTTGATGAACTAGTGCCAAGAGACGCAATATACACCCCTTATCATCAGCTCAGCTGTCCAAATCGTCCATGTACATTTAGAGGAGGCATGGGCCTACTCGGGCATATGCGTCTCCGTGAAAATCTGCGGTGCTACACCGCAGACCAAGGCCGAGATCACATACTGCGGCCAAGGAACCGGCACACCTCATGCAATTGCGAACTGTGTCCTTTGGCTTCCTTCCTGTGTGGCCTCTGGGCTATATGTGGACTCGAAACAGTTCGCTCCCTTTCTATGTGTGTTTTTGGAGGCCATATCGCGTGTGTGAAACGTATAGCAAGGCTGCTCTTAGCTCTGCCCTCCGCCTCATCAAATATCAACGTCAGTTGGTTGACCGATTCGGATTGCCGCGCAGGAAAGAGAGAGGAGAGGGAGGTCGACTCTCAGTGCATTTTCTTCGCTACAAACAACCTGACGCGTTTGGATATACGCCTGCGGGTTAATTACCTTTGCCTGGAAGATTGTCAACTGAAAATTTCGTTCAAACCTTGCAGTCTGCCC